>MU179324.1:175466-203607 GCA_016767475.1 Suillus weaverae | reverse complement strand
CTGATGTAGTCCATGTGCTCACATGTTGCGCAGGAAATGGACGACATGGTCGGTATTGTTCAGTATGATTGACACCTTGATGCTGATATTTTTCTTAGTATGCCTTCCAGTCCGAGTATGGATTGTACCCGCATACCACTATCCCTGATCCAAGATTGATCAATTTGGGAGTGAAGTTCCACACAATTGAGGAATTTTCGCAGGAAATTAAAGGCAGATATGCTTAAATCTCACTTCGAACAAAGATCGTTTTTTGTATGCACTCCTTGTCGACTCGTTACCAAGACCAATTTATGATTGATCATGCAATAGCGTCCAAGTTTACTCATACCCCGCGTACATCTATTCCTGACCAAGCGCACATAGCTATCCACAGCACCCAAGTTCAGAGTCCAGACTATGTTCTTTCGTTCGGACTTCGGATCATAATCGCTTATATAAAGTTTGACAGTTACAACAGCCAATGGCGCCAATTCCGAGTCACAGACACCTTGAAGCGGTACCGTAATTGATATTGTGAGTTCAACGCTGCTCAGAAAACATGTGCCTTGCTTGGCAAATATGCCGACGCTGACTCAGTACTCGTCGACATCCGTGGGTGCTGTGAGTGTTAGGCTTAGTATACTATCTTTGATCTCTTATAATCACAGCTGGTTGGTTTGCTCAATCTGATACTTCGGTCACCTACTACACAGTACTGGTCTGATCTCGCCCTACTTGTCGTCGGTCACTTTTTATATTACCCAGCTCTATGTCTTTGAGCCAAGGCATGGCCCGCAAAGGCAGGAAGAAGGCATTGCTCATCGCGGTGAGGTATGTAAGAGGGATCGAAGTTCCGCTCCCCCGCACACACTACGATGTACAAGAGTTCAAAGAACTTCTTATTAGTTCGTTCTTTTCATTGTATGTGGACCCCTACATTCTGACGCTCTTACAGACCAGTATGGCTACGCTGAAGATGATATTGTAATGTTGGTGGACAACTGCAAATTGGACAAATCGTTCTGGCCTTCGGAAATCAACATTGTGAGCTTGAACTGAGTCGGTTTTGATACCTCTAATTTACCCTCACTTCGCACTTAGTTCAAGAGGATCGAATGGCTTGTTGAAGACGTTAGAGAGCACGATATGCTGGTATTCTACTGTATGTCTTCACTTGTAACTACAACCACATCATTCAGACTCACATTATCTCGTTAGACTCGGGTCACGGTGGACAGACTATCTGCCGCCATGATACTGAAGTTGATGGTAAAGATGAAGGTGATGTCCATCTTCTCAATGATTTCGCCTGACTAACGCTTCTTCAGTCATATACGAATACAAGGGCGGCAAGATTATTGACAACGTAGGTTTGAGGATCAGATCGCCAACCATGACACTACATATCATGTTAGGCCTTGAAGCAGCATCTAGTGGATCCGGTGTTGAAAGTGAAGGGTTGTCATTTGTTTGTGAGTAATTCTGTATCTTCGCCAGAGTCAAGCATTTGTTATTGGTTATCTGTAGGCTCTGTTCGATTGTTGCCATTCCGAAACTATCCTTGGTGATTACTCCACTCTCTCAGCCATTTCTACCGACCAACAATCCACATAGACCTTAAGCATTGTAACTGCTGCTCTCGATTACCGTCCCCAGTCAAACCCTTTGTGACCTCCAGCCAGCAAAGCGACATGGATGCAAGCCGAGCACCTCCCCTTAAGAAATGGTTATGGTTTTCGAAAGAATATCGTATTGCTCTCCCGGTTAGCATACTGCGGCCGAGCAACAACGTCCTGATCATGTCTCCACGGTTTGCCATTGGTATGTATCTTCACCATCTAGCCTGCAGCCTCCCGTTTTCGACATTGTAATGATAGGGATGGCCAATCGTGCCATGTTGCATCGTGAGTTCAATTTTATTGCTGTTAGTGCCGTCTGACCGAGACTCTAGTTTGCAATCACGTCGCGAGAATCCTGAAGGTCTTTCTCACGAGCACACCACCTTCTGCCAATGAAATCAATGGACCTGTGCAAATTGCAACTTCGAGGCAACCAGTCTCAGTCAACACTGTCCTTGTTTCTCAGCCCCGGTGGCTCACGTCCCCACATCGGATTATGATGTCTCCCATTTCAATTTACCCAAATGCTAGATGCAACGGTACATGTACCATGACTACGGAAGAAGAGAACCAAGGTCATGTTGTAAGTCAATACGTATCTACAGCGCACACATAGCCAAAACTTCCACCATAGGTGTGCCTGTCAGCATGTGGAGACAGTGAAGTGGCACATGACGACAATGAGACAGGTGGAACTTTGACAAAGGTGAGAATAAGCTTGCGCTGCATTTGCCGCATGCTCATGAATACGGTCCAACAGTTTGTCATTTCTTCACTTAGTAAGTTCGAGATATCTGCACATAATGATCCCTGAAACTTTGTTCGCAGAGGAGAACCCCAGAATTTCTTACCGGGACTTACTTGACGAAGTCCAGTTGGTTTTCTATGACTATTTTGTGGTTTCGATGGCTCTTACTTTATGTTCTTCCAGGTCTCAAGTTACCGGCCTTCAGAAAATAAGGTTAGCAGAGATGCCAAGACAGACTTTTGGTTTGTTTCCTGTTCGAAGGAGACAATTCGAGGTCACATCAGAATGTGATGATAATTCAACCAATCGGAAAGGCTCAACTCAAGAACCTCGAGTAAGTGTAGGACTCGGTTAACGCAATGAAGTAATAACCGATCAGCCCCCAGATTACAAGTAATTGCCCATTCGTATGTGTTATCTCCTTGAACCTGAGATCTACCACTCAACTACCAAAAGTACTGGGACGAGGAGGTTTTAATCTAAGCGTTGCCTTCAAGAAACGCTAAGGTCAGTACCCTGCCTCCGAAGAGCCTGGTTGAACGTTTTACAGTGTATTTACTTATCTGCTTTAGCAATCATCTATTCTCCGTCGATAATCACATTCATAAATCGGGGCTGCTTTCAAACTGTCATCAAATAGGTCGCGCATTCGATGAGTATAATACTGTAGGCATGCTTTTACTTTTTTGCTAGTGTTCCTGTGTTGTCTATATAATTTGTCACCGACGCAGGTACCACATGTCTATTCTTACGTCTAACTCACCTTTCGAGCTCCGCTTTTGTTCTGTCTGGAACGCACTGCACTTTCGCTCTCTTTCTTGTTGTTGACTCTGCCGATCAGTTGGCTTATTGAAACGTTGCCCGCTCGTTGCATGTTTGTCGATAAGTTCAATGACATCCTGCTTGACGCTACCAGGAGATCAGGTTCACCTCCTCTTGGCGTTTGCAAAATTGTGCTTTTGTTTAGACGTTCTGAAAGAAGCTTGTCAACCACCTCCCCACGAGCCAATGCCGTGTCGTGTAACTTGAAGCCTGTGCAAAGCTATGGATTTCCTAGATCTTTTCTACGAACAGCAATGACTTGGCTGTGACTGACTATAAAATTTAAATGCTGTGAGCCTGTGTCACAGGAGTTCTCATTCCTCTTCGACCGCTTATCACTCGTTGGCCCCATCACTCCTTCACCTTGCTCCAACGTTCAGAGTCTATCGGTGTTGATATAGATATATCGATAACTTAGTCGGAACACTCTACATTCAACGATCAAGTCACACTCGCAACTGCCGATCATCTATCTGTTGCAGTCGATCCTGGTCGATCACTTTCAAACATATCACTTGCCTTTTGGAAACCTTACAAGATTCACCCTCTATTTGCTGTATTTATGGCAACCTCTACCAATGCTGGAAATAAGAAGGCCCTGCTCATCGCAGTCCGATCTGTGAATAAAAAAGGCTTTCTTCCTTTGCAGCATGCCCATGAGGACGCCGAATCGCTCAAATGCCTCCTTATCGGTGAGTCGTACCGTCTCCTGGGCCTGGATTGTTCTTCTAAATCTGGATCTTCATTACGCCGTCCACAGATAAGTTCAATTACCCCGAAGCGAATGTTGTCTTGATGAAGCATGATGTGAAGCTCCCAAAACATCTCTGGCCATCACGGAACAACATAGTAAGGCATTTGACTACAAAAACTCGCCGAAGTGACTGAATTGTTGTTTGACAGCTCGAGCAAATCACTAAGATGGTTACAAATGCATCCGCAAATGACCAATTTTTCTTCTATTGTAAGTGAGAAGTGTCTTGTCAGTTCGCAAGGAATCAGAATGACACTTTGGCATGGACAAGATTCCGGTCACGGAAACCAAGTAACTTGCAAGCACCATACAGAAACAGATGGAAAGGACGAAGGTAGACTCGATAGCACATTCGCTCGTCGCATTTGATCACATTTACTTGCCAGTCATATACGCGTACACTGGCCGCTATATCGTTGATAACGTACGGCTCCCTCATTCATTGTTTCTCGATTTTGGACTGGTCATGCATTCACAGAAACTAAGAAAGACACTGGTAGACCCTTTACCGCCAGGCAGTACACTTTTCGTAAGTGAATGTTCCAAGGCATCGTGCAACGCGAGCTTATTGTCTTTTTGGGACACAGGCACTGTGGGACTCTTGCCACTCTGAGACGATTTTGGGTAAGTGCTAGTGGTCCTACTACTTAGCCGATCTAATTAGAATCTGAAAGACCTGGACCACTACAAATGCAATAAGTTATTGTCTGGAGACGCTGTGAGGACTCGACGAAAGTCATTGACAGGACGCTTCTTACCAGGTATGATGAATTGCTTTGTGTAACACTCTCATATGTTGACATAAGTATAAGATTTCGTGTCGAAACCAAGGACACTCCGTAAGCACTCTACCCTTTCTTTCCTTGAAATCTCTGACTCGTTTTTATGATCATCAATCAGCAGTCATCAACCAACAACCTCTACCGCGTGGCCGTGCGGGGAATCCTTCGCTGACGTTAAACAGCATTCTTATGCGACCTCAATCCCCCAGCAGCTGGCTTCCGCGCATGTTTATTGACAACTCGCCTTCCGCTCTCCGTCGGGTTTTGTCCCCAGTCTCTTGGTTCAAGTGTACGGGTGACTGTCAGAAGATGAAACCAGAAGAGCAGGATGCAGCGCATGTAGTGCGTGTGATTTGGCCCTGGTCCTGGTTGATTTACTTACCGGCAACGTCACTAGGTTTCATTGTCGGCGTGTCGCGATAATGAATATGCGTATGATGACAATGAAACTCATAGCACTGTGACTAGGGTACGAGTTCCGCCTCATTTTCGGTTGGTTTGACTAATTGCTTCTTGCAGTTTTTTATTGAATGCGTATGTAAGTATGCTTCGAAACATTAAATTTAAACATGAACACATACATTGGAACACAGCACAAGATCCCAAGCCATCGCTGTTCACCTTACTCACACACATCAAGTTTGGGTTCCATCTTTTACATGATTCTTCCTGACAAATACCCAAGGGATCGTGTGGATAAATTGAACGAGAAACGGCAGCTGCAGCTCAAGATTGCCGACCGTCGCGCTACTGATGTCAATGATAGGATGACTCAAAAGAAGATAATGCCAATCCTCCGACGCAATACGGAGGTAGTCATCCATGACTTGGATGAGTACATGAGTTGTCAGAAAGCTCGCTGCACATCGAAAGCGAGAACTGAATGGCAGAACCCAGGGGTAGCTTTTCTGTTCCTTTTTTTGTTCTCGTGTCTGACTAGCACGACGACAGTACTCCAGTCATTACCCATTAGTTGGTCCTTTCCTAAAATATTTCGCTTCATACCAATTAACTACCCCTCGACATGCAGGACATGGATCAGCCTGTCGACACCATCTTCTGAGGATTTCTGATTTCTTGATTTGTCTTTTTCAATTGATTTATTTCTGTATAGTTTGCCCAGCCTGGCAGTTATCGATAATTTGATTCAAGCCGAGAATAATATCTGGTACTTGTGTTTGTTTTTGCTTCAGAATGTAGTCCTTTGGGGTCATTGACCCTACGTTAGACATTTTTGTACTTATGCTGTATTTGCATTTCCTACAGGCGGCGGCACTATGTTGGTTTGCTGTTGGTATTGTATGATTAGTGTTCCTACCCAAATAATGATAGCCCCCACTTTTGCACAGTATACCACTATCATCGTAACGCTTTGAATTGATTTTGTTTTGCCTCGAACGATGTTGCTCAAGCTATGGGTCAGTTATTTGCAGCGCAATTCATGCACCATCCTAGACTAAGTGGCCTTCACCACCATTTGGGGTACTTACCGTGACAAAGAGTCCAGTGCTTCAAGTTTTCAGCTGACAACGTGAGCGCGTGTCAGTCGGCCAAAGTCGACTTGGTTTTCATGAAGGTATCGAGCTGTGGAAAGATCAACACATCACAGGCACCACGGACTGGAGTGTGTGAATAGGTAAGCTGTTAAGTTTTAAGTGCCAGCACATATACACACATGCGATAGTTTAAGCCCCCTGCGAATAGGGCTTTGTCCAACATAAGGTCTTCGACCGCAAAGGACAATAAATTTGATTTTTTTTTTTTAAATGAAAAAAGCTGTTAAAATAGAATACAAAAGGACTGAGAGTTCGAAGGAGAACTAGTGCGTATAGATAGGTATGTACTGTAACATAATATTGTCCTGGATATGATAAGTTGTTGACAGTGGTATTTGCTCGAAGCCAGGGTATGAAGGGAAACGCTTTCGAAGGTCCTCCCAAGCAAATTAATATTTAATCAATAAGGTAAACCAGCGTAGCGGTGCCAGGTAATGCAGTTCGTCTTGTGCTTCATAATTCAACGATCTGCGACATATCCTGGGTCACACGAACATGAACATGCATGACGTTCAATACGCAAGTCACGTTTTTAAACTCACCAGGCGGTAGTGGCTCGAGTACTGTGGGAAAAACAGGGTAAGCATAACGAACATGATAAAGCAACGGCGAACGCACCGAAGGCTGTTGAGAATTTAAGGTGGAAGTGTCATCTCCATCATCGCTGTGGCCATGGTGATCGCATTTGCGCCAATCCTCGATTTCGACTTCATTTTCCGACAGGCTTTGTAAATGATGCGGGTGGTAAGCTTTCTCGGCTGCTGGTCTTGTGGCCTGGATGCGTCTGCGAGTAATGTCATTGACCTTTTCCCTGTGAGATGCTCGTAAGCACGTCGCAGGAGACAGGAAAGTACCACCCACCGTATGTAGGATAGTAGCTCGCGATAAGATGGTCTAGGGTTGCGCTCTAAAGCGGATGAGTTCTATGGTTCTCTTTCTCTGAATATGCCTCTCACCAAGGTAGTCGATGAAGAACTAAGTGACCATTAGTCAGACTAGAAATGCTTAGAACACTGAGTCCCACCTTCGTCACAGTTTCCCCCGTAACGTTGTCGTCATATGCCAACTCATTATCCTTGCATGCAGACAAGGAAACCTTGGTGGCATCGAGTTCAGAATATTTCAGAATATACCAGTAAGAGAAACACGCACGACGTAGGCCATGTCTTGGTTCTCGGGGAGCGTCATAGGACAATTAAATGTACATGGAGGCAAGTACGAGTCAGGAGAAGACACTCTGCAGAGATCCACGCCGTCAATTTCCAGTGGTACATTTCCTGATTGAAAGTCGTCCTTTGACGAGAAACGACCCTCGCAGCTATCCTTCAAGATGCTGGAACTGAGCCTCTTGCCTGTGTGGATAAGATTGAAGTAGTGACGAACAGAACAATAAAATACCCACCGAGGCTCTTGGTTTTCCTTGCCAGACCTGAAATCGTTAGTATCGACTTGTGACACAACAAAAATGTAGTTCTCACCAGACAGGACTTTGAAGGGCATCTTCCATAACCCGTTACAGTTGGAATGCTCCAAATCTTTGATGCTCGCGTTAGTGAGAAACCCAACACGAACTTTAGACCTACGCACCCAGCACTGTGTGGGAGTGGCAACAATCCCACAGCGCCTGTTTACAAGGTGACGTCGTTAGTAGGACTTAAAGATCAAATCGGAATACGCACGAAAAGCTTGGCGCCTCGAGGCAATGGATCAACGAGGCGTTCTTTTAACATCTTTGGATCGTTCAACATCATGAACTACACGATGATCATGACACGGAACTTACATTATCAATGATGCGCTTTCCCGTGTAGGTGAGGATGGCTGTATCGAAGATTTTAATACAGCTTAAGGAATGAGGCTTGGACACTACCTTCGTCCTTGTTGTCGGGTTCAGTGTTGTGTTTACAAGTCACCTGATCGCCGTGACCAGTGTCTGATGGATCATCGATCATCGATCAGTAGCGCTCTAAAATATAGAGCATTGCGTAGCAGGGGCTACTTACAGTAGAAGAAAATCCGGTCGTATTGAGATGTGCGTTTGACCACAAGGTCAATCTCGCGCAGCTGCGCTCTACGATTAGATAGGCTGTGCAAATTACGCAATTGAGGATGCTCACTATGTTCGCCCTGCTGGGATATAGCTTTTGTGAAACACTCTTATGATGCATCATAATGACGATGTTTTCCGGTTCGTAGCCACGAACTGCAGCAATAAAATTAATTCAACGAAGTTTTCCGTCATAAAGCATACATACAGTTCACAAGGAAGTCTCTCATTTTCGCCACATCTGTGTGCGCTTGAGGGAGGTTGGGGAAACCGGCTACTTTTTCCACACCAATAAGAAGTGCCCTTTGGATTCCTTCAGGCTTGGGGGGAACATTGCCCGACATTTATAGACTGATCACTGGTGGGCGATGCCGAAAACTGATAGGTTTGGACTCAAGGATGCTGAGTCAAATATACTGGTTACCAGATAGTATATGCTGTCGGGCACAATAATTTAAAGGCCTAATGTCCTAGTGATTCGATTACCTGGATAACTCGGTCGAGTCAGAGATTAGAAGGGAATGAAGATGTAATCCGAGGATAGTGGGGAAAAAGCATGGAGTTTATGTGCTTTGTGTGTAGGAGACACAGCAGCGCACAGCTTATCTCGAGAGCTGTAGAGCAGAGACACCATGAGACTGTCAACAGGATGGCAGTTGGATGGCAGACGCACGGGCATATATTACGTAAATATCAGTGCACAATTGTGACTGATGGTCCGGGGTGATATTGATTGAACGATTGTTGAGATGTTAGCAGTGAGTTGGAGGAGTAGAAGTCACATCATCCACGAGTCCGAACCAGTCGCGATCAAAGTTCTGCGTCTCGCATGGCAAATTCAGGTTCCCAAATGTCGCATCCAACATGCGCTAGCCATACATCTCGCCTCTCTCTCTCCCAGCGGTGCAGAGTGCGGCAATTTCTGCGCCTCCCCTCAGGACACGCACACTCCCACCACACTGGAGGTTTCCACGAGCCTTCATGCGGTACTTTGGCGGTGGTATCAGACTGCCGGCTGAGACCCGCTCGCATAAACGCCGGGAGATGTGCCGTATTTGCTGGTTCAAGATGAGGTTCACCCAGTTGTGGGAGCGTGCGGAAATCAGCAGCAAATGCAACGACGCGGATTCGCTGCCGGTGGGATAAATCCGGTGCTAGTAATGCGATGATTTCCTGCTGTATTTCCTGAGGCAGTTGGAAGAACATCGAGGGCGCGGAAATGTCATTTGACTTGACACTTGCGGAGAGTCGATTGAGGGCGGAAACAGAAGCAAAGTCAGGAGCACCGCCGTGTAGGTCCCGCATGCCCGACCGAAGGAACAATGCACGGCTGTACAGCAGTAGCGTGAGAGCCTGCTTTTTCACCCAGATTTTTTTCGTTAGGTTCCTCTGGGCTGCGTTATTCAAAATCCGCCAACCCTCTTGCCACGCAAGAGTACGCTCCTCGCCGTCGCCATCATACTCATCGATATGCAGGTCATCGAGATTAACCCTGAAAAGGCTGTAGTTCTTGCGCTCGATAGCGTTGATGATTTCGCGCGCACCGGGCAGTGTCAGGCTGTTCGCGTTGCACTGCAATCGATCCAGTCTGCAACGCGATGACGTGACATATTCAATGATGGTAGGGATCACAACGCGGGTAATATTGGTGGCAGAAAGGCCAAGTTGACGCAGATACCGCGCATTGAGGCTGGGAAGGAATGCGCGAATGAAGTTGTCAGAGAGAGTGCCGTTATGGATCAGCTGGAGCGTGCATAGTCTCGAGCTGTTCAGTGCAGTGGTGAACTGTCCGATGACGTCCGCATTAGTCGATAATGGGTTCTGCATCAATCATGAGGAAAGAGTCAACCTGAGGAACTTTAAGAACATCGCAGGTTTCCGTACTCACACCAGACAGACATAGTTCCCTGAGCACGTCATTGTCCTTGATGAACTTTGATACAGCAAGTAGACCCTTTGCACCTATACCGTTCCTTGTGAGGTACAGCTCGGTGAGACTTTTTTTGCATTTTCGACCAGCAGGAGAGTCCAGAAAGTTGAAAAGCTGTACGCAACCCTCATCGCCCATTGAACTGTTCCCGATATCCAATCTATGGACAATCTCACGCTGCTGTATAGCACTGATGATATTCCTTGCAGCTTCCAGAACGTCAGTGGCTATTCGGACCATGGAGAAGCAATGAAGAAAAGGCGCCGAGTGCTCACCAATGGTTGATGCAAGTCTAGCGCTGACGCTCTTCAAGCGCTGATGATTGACAGAACGAACAGTGGCTGGGTCGTCATCATAATGATGCCGAATTTTCTGGGAAGATAGCCTGAAGTGCATGATACTAGCGTGTTTTCGATTGTGGTCAGGCTGCCTGGCCCTTACATAGTACTTCTGAGAGCGGAGAGGGTAACCCGAGTGAGAGTCGATTTATTGAAAGCGCTGTCTCGTCGTACAATTTATACTTGCCTGGTAGGCTTGTCTGTCGGAGCTGATATTCCACCAGAATAGACCAGAATCCGATCCACCAGATTCACTTCAAGGCCTAAAGTTGAACATGTACAGCTTTTCGACAGTGTCCCTTCTCAGTTTAGTTTTCGTTCAGCCTCCGCTTTGAATCCCAGCCGAGACCACTGCCAAAGACTTTGGACCGTCATATTCTGCTCTGCCTCACCTACGTAGGCAGTTGCCTGCCTCACTTCTGAGGTGTATTGGTCTGGCGGCTATGTGGACAGTCACGAATTGAGTACAAATGCCTCGCTTCTTCCAAGTTGTGCAATCACACACGTTCAACGACTTGTGCATAATTCGACTGCGCTGATCCTGCGCTGCATTCTGCCGCAGTTCTCGCAGCATGTTCAACTCAGTTGCTCTTGCACATCTTTCTAACAAAATATCGTATACAATGGCAGCGACGTGCGTTGCACACACATTTTCACGACCCTTTCTTGTATTACAACCATCATGACCGACAGTCATCCCAGCAGTATCCAGCTCTGTCCACTACACCGGTACCACAGTCGCGGATCCCCTCGGCGAATGCAGATCTTCCTCGTCAATCCAGTAACAGGCTCAAAATGAACAGCTAATGGTCCTGGCAATGTCTCGTGCCACACTAGTGCATTCGTGTGCACTGATATATCGTCGGCCTAGGTTTTAAACTTTTGGATGACACTTCTCCGCTAATGAGTTTCGCGACATCATAAGGACTTTCTGCTCGGTATGGTGAGGGCACCAATGAATACAAACAGACTCCTGTCCAAAACGGCAGGTGAATGTTATGTTTTCCGACAACTCAATATTTTCCTTCAGAAACTATGCGGCCATCACTGGTTGAAGTGGCTGATGCCAAACGGCTCCTTGCCAGAGTTCAAGCATACTGGAACTCACTCGTGAAGACGCGTCAAGAAGTATTCCTTTCATTCTTGTAATCTCATGTTCTAGTCTTGTTGTTCTAACACTCACTACTGCAGAGCTACAACATCGAAAGTTAGTAATAAGTACTACTCTGGCTATTACTATCCCTATTGTGCACTTACTTGTGTGTTATGTCTAGGTTACCGACTGCGTGTGGACTGCAAACATAATCAACACTGTGACGAAGTTCTCCATCAGTACGCTACATTAGCCAGGTACCGGATATCGTCAGCAGGTGGGTAGGAGGGAGGAGCTAGTAAAACGAACGGGCGTGCATGCGGGTGGCCTATTTTTACAGCTATTTTGTTGTTATGTGATCCTCGAAATGCATTGTTTTACGACGCTCAGAACTACGGACACCGAACTTTTCAGATTTCATCGATTTCCGCCAATCTCCGTGTGAAGGTGTCCGTCCGACTTTCACACTGGGATGTAGTATTCATGAGTAGTACTTTATACACATCAAAACATTCAATGTCCTTCAAATTCAAAATTCACGTTGCGTCTACTAAACTCAGAGTGCTCTCTACTTTGCTCTACCAAGTTGAAGAAGACTTCGACAACCAAAGTTGCACAGCCACAAACCTCTTGCTTCCGGTTTCGTAGTTAGTCTTCACACAAGACTTAGCCAGACTTATACAAGAAGGGAGATAATTGTTTCGGAATAGTAGGTCGATCTCAAAGAGGGAGCGTTCGATTTCTTCCAGGCCATGAAGGTTGAGTCTTGACAGTCATAGCAATTATCCACTGACATTCTAATAGATTGCAGTGGAGGGATGCAGCCACGGAGCGCTGGATGCGATCTACCAGCACCTACGTGATCTAGAGGCCAGGTACAACTATGTTGTAGACGTACTTCTTATGTGCGGGGACTTTCAAGCTATTCGTAATCACAGAGACATGCAATGCATGGCTGTACCGCAGAAGTATAGGCAGCTAGGTGATTTCCACAAGTACGTGCCAATACCCAGTCGGTACAATTATGCATTGATTCACCCCTCTCTAGGTACTATACAGGAGAAAGGACCGCTCCAGTGCTTACTATCGTGATAGGCGGGAATCACGAGGCGTCAAATTACATGTCAGAATTGTACGCACCTGCTCCGCACGCTGTCTTTATCCTTATTTCCTCTCACAGGTATCATGGCGGGTGGCTTGCACCAAACATATACTTCCTCGGGCATGCTGGATGCATCCAAGTGAATGGCATCCGTATCGCTGGCGCGTCTGGAATCTTCAAAAGTAATGACTTCAGTCTAGGTAATTCCGCAATCGCGTTCTCAGATACTCCAGCATTAAACACACGCAGGTTTTCACGAAAGATTGCCTTACGATCATGGCTCCATGAGAAGCATATACCATATCAGGGAATTCAACGTTCGCCGTCTGTCTTTGGTTCGTGAATTTTAGTCTTTGCGAGTTTTTGATTTCACATCGGATGAATCACAGTTATCCTCCCCGGATATCTTCCTTTCTCATGATTGGCCCCAATGCATCGAGCGACATGGTGACACTCAGGGTCTCCTTCGCCGTAAACCATTTTTCAGACAAGATGTACAAACGGGCAACCTGGGTTCCCCTCCTTTAATGGGGCTCTTGCGGACACTGAAACCAAAATGGTGGTTCTCAGCGCACTTGCACGTGCGCTTTCAGGCTACTGTGCAGCATGAACAATCTGGCACCAGATCGGATTCTCCGTTCGCCACTTCGCCGCCACAAAACCCAGATGAAATAGCAATTGCAGATGATGATTTCGATGCAGTTGAACTTCAGAATCCTCCAATCGAAGTTCCTCGTTTGCAAACGGCGTCCCACAACCCTGATGAAATAACCCTAGAAGAGGAAGAAGAGGAGGTTATACAATCGCCTCCTGTTGCTCATCGACCACAGCCATCCGTGACGAATTTCCTCGCATTGGACAAATGCCTTCCAAAACGAGAATTTATGGAGGTATGTAGCTCTGTGTTGGTGGGACATGGTGCCGCTAATTCCTAATATAGGTCATAGACGTGCCTACCCCATCGGATGAATATACCATGCCTGGACAACGTTGCATGCCGAAGCTCACCTTCGATCCGGAATGGCTGGCAATATCACGCGCTTTTCACCCATTCTTCTCCACGAGGCGGCGTCAAGCAGATTATCCTGACGAAGCAACAGCTCGCGCGAAGGTTGCCGAAGAGATGGAGTGGGTCAAGTCGAATGTGCACAACAACGAAGCAAACTCTTCTGATGCCCCTCTACCTGGTATCCGATCCATTTTGGATTGCCAGACATTCGTGCAGAGCGCCCCTGGTCCTGGAAGTGAAGGAGCTCAAAAGAATCAACAACGTGAGTGTACCAATTCCTTGTGATATCTTTTCTGACATTGGTTATGCAGCGCCTTGGTACACTAATCCTCAGACTACCGCTTTTTGTGATATGCTTGATATTCAGAACATGATTGATTTCTCTTCTGACAATCGGGCCTAGGAAGCCTTTTGATAGCATACCACAGAAATATGCAAGCGCTAATCAGGGTTTGTGACATCTCAGTATTATCCTCCCACGCCATGTAACTACTCATGTTACTTCATCACACCAGGTACTTAATATCACATTGCACAGTATCCTCATCCTTGCTTCCCTGCAGTATTCTTACTGCCATGCTAAGGCTGCATTTCTGATGGAATACTCTGATTCGCATATTCATGAGATAAATTTAACTTGTTTCTCGAAACTCTAGTACAGCAAGTGCGTAATAGGCACCTTGCGGCTGTGGCGTCAGATAAATGTGGTATGATGGCCTGTTCTTTTCCTTCCTTCCCCCGCCTGCTACTGTACTACTGTACAATAGCTCGCCATGATCACAGACCATTTCATCCACATCATCAACATATTGAAGAAATGGCTTTCACGACTTGCACGTCGCTCTGCGAGTTTATTCTTCGTTGTCTTGTCTTCACTGCATCGCTTTGTAGCAGGTCATTTAAAGCTCGGTGATCGGAAATTGATCACTCGTTTTTCCAGCGGGGTACTCCCGCGATCTCAAGAGGATATCGAAGAAGAGGGTTCACTCATTTGCCCGAGTCTTCTACCACCTGGTCAAATGGGGCGGGAAGCTGCCGAGGAGCCTCCATCACCTTCAGACGATCCTTACACAGGATCCCATTCACGACATCCCCGACCTTTACGAAAGGGTACGGCGATCCCTCCGTTGGACGCTAATCCAACAACGGTAGGATACACCAGTACCACTCAAACAGATAGACTCCATCAAGGCTCTGTGTCAAGTTTACACCTGTCTCTGCATGAGGAAGAGAGTCCTGTGAAGACGTTCCCCAAGGACGAGCCATTACAGGAGGGCAGCAGCCCAGGCCCTTCGTGCCTTCCTGGCCTCCATGATGTATTCGCAATGCATCCACAACCACCAGGATACATGGACGATGCTCATTCTGTTAATACAACGCATACGCCACCCATGAGGCATTTGGCGCCTGGTATGCCTTATTCCCAACACGCGTTCGATAGTCGTGTTTCGGTGGTCACGGGTCAATCCTTTACACGATCAATTGCTGGTTCGGCAATCCGACAAGCTGCATATCGAACACACAACGGACCTGTCCATTCTCGCCCGATTAGCGTCTATAGTATCACGGATGTACACCACGGATCCCCGAATACGGTTTCTGTTCCATTGGATTTGTCTGCCCAGGCTGTACCAGTATCAGATCCTGGCTTCAATCATCATGTGCATTACACTGCTCCCCCCGGCAGCAATGAGTTACCGGGCTCAGAGGTCGTCATGGTCTATTACGGCCCGCAGACAAGCCCTATGGTTCCAAAGGATGCCAGGAGGTATGACAAGTGCCATTCCCGGTGAACATCAGTCTGCTTTCCTCCATTTACTCAAGAGCTGACCTTTCCAAAGGGACTACAATGTCACCGACACCACCGTCCATGCTATGACAATGACCGTGCACGAGTAAGTCATATTCTGACCTGTTACTTCCCGCATCTCAACTCTTTCAAGTATGACTGTGCCCAAAGGATGGACCGCGCTCGTGCATCCAGAAGGTGCCCGTTATTTTGTGAATCAAGAAACAGTGCGTCAAATCCACAAAATATTGACGATCGACAGGCTGAGTTGGAGCTATGATGCGTAGAGAGCATTCACAGAAATGAACATTTGTGAGCAAGAGATAGCCGAGGACATCGAATACTTCACGGGATATTTGCTGGATGAACTCCAGCAGACCATTGAGAAACGGAACCTCACGCTCGACATGAGGCAGGTGGACCTTGTGGTTGAGCCCAAGAGCTTTGATGACGAGTCTGTGGTCTGTTGCTATTATTTCGCCAATCACCGCGACAGATGCCTCTTTTGGTTGGATGACTTCAATCCCAAAGATATTATCTCAGAATGTAAAGGCGTCCAGACCACCTCACATATACGTGGGTAGCTAATAGTTCTAAGAGGATCTGGGTCTGACGGCTTGTCCTTGTTTTCATAACCAGGGCTTGCCATTGAAGCGCAATACTGGTGTGTTCCGGTAAAGGTTCGCACGGCATCCTTACCTCACCGTCTCATTCCTAATAAAATTCTAGGTTATATGCAAGTAAATTAACATACAATGTAGGAAACATTGGGATTACTTTCCTAGCCTGTGCCCGGTTACACAAAACATTGTCGATGAGCTCAAGGATATGCTGATACATGCGACATGTGGTCAGTACTCTCCTAGATCTGATAATTTGATCTGACACATACGGTCATAATGAGCAGACCACTTAACATCGCTGCAGTCTTCTGCGGCATTTGACGCCGTTGAACTCCAGGACCATCTTTCCGTTGTTGACAGAATCAAGGGTATGCTACTTTGATACCTCATTGCAGATGCCATGCACTAATCCCATTTTTATCAAAGTCCACCCCACTTCCCCTGCGGATCAGGGTATGCCACGAGGTCACGCTGCTATTGTCATTGGTGAGGCTTGAGCATGAGTCGATCTATTCTATTCCTGATGTCGATCGACATTTAAGGCCGCATCATGCATATACTCAGTCAGTGCTCTCTCATTTACACATCTAACTGCAATTCACGGCCATTTTGAAGCTCATAATCACTTTGTGAATTATCACGGTGAAGACTGCGTGAGACTGATGTCTGAACGATCGATCCACGGTTGGGCATATAAACCATCGCTGTTTATGGTCATTCTCGCACCCCTTCTGTTCTTTTACCCCGTGGCTCAAGTTCAAGAATTGCACAAGATTTTTGTCGACGAGGTTGTTCACACGGCACGGTGGAATGCATTCTGTTCAAAATTTAAAGGGCAGCTTCAGGAATCCAACCTCTTGGTAAGTCCACCTTCTCATTATTTTCAACTTCCATGCGATCAATGTTAAGTCAGGCCACTGTTTTACTCAATGCCAACGTTGGGTTTCTCGCCATCAACACTGTTGATAGAGGCGGTAGAGATGCCATTCAGATGGCAAGCTACATGTCCTTGGTGACGAGCTTGGGAAGCATAGTCCTCGGCCTGCTCTTTGTCTCACATGGTCGAACCTCTGGACAAGATACAGCCATGGAAGCGGTCAGTATATTCCACTGTATTACTGGAACGTTTCTTATGGCAGTTGGTTCAGGCAGTATTTCTGGACAGACTTCACGACAGAAAACACGGAATGGAAAAGCTGGCTATAGTTTATAGCCTCCCCAAGGCGTTGCTGATGTGGGGGTGAGTCTGGGCTCTAATATAATGGGGGGAGGCCCTGATATCAATATATTATTAGTATGGCCTTCTTCTTTGCGGCATTCTCGATCGATTGGTGGACTTCTGGAGATCAACATTCCAGGACCATTGTTGGTACTGTGACACTGGTCGTATTCGTGATGATTACAAACAGCATCATTCACACCAGGGAAGGAGAAAAATGGTCGTGGCGGCCGACCCAATTGTGTGGAGACATAGCCCAGGAACTGTCGTCTAGTCTGGCTAACGCTTGGAAGCAAGTCATGGAGCTTGGCCGAATGAACCGTACTGGCGACCCTCGAACCTATACTGATGCGAATGACCTTAGTACTTCGGTTGGCCTCTCTGCCGAGGCGCATGTTCCAATGCGCAACACCTCTTTTATTACAACTTTGCCTAGTTCGGAAATACCGGGCCCAGACAACCATGACCATCACCCCAACTCCCCCACCCCCCCGGTTCAGTCATGCCACCCCACCGCTTCCGTAGATGCACCTCATCAACCACATGCTGCCAACTTCGTGCTGCCATCATCGTATTCACGCACTAACCCTGGTGTTTCTGCGGGCGCAGGCTCTTTGCAACAGATTCGAGAAAATACCCAGACGGTTTTCCAGGATCAATCTACCACGGAGGCTCGCTGCGAGCCTTACAGTGCTCCCTTATTCGTGCGCTCTGACACATTGCCAAGCTCTGCATCAGAAGGGATGGTTGGGGCACCGGCCAATGCACCACGACATTCTGATGTTCTCCCAACCACGACCACCATCCTGTCCATGCATGGAGTACAAAGTGCAGCGGTAGCCACCGACACGGGCACATCCATATTGCCTGGTTCGTGTGGTACAGAAGAAAGGGAGGGTGTGACATACACCGAGAACGTGGTTGAAAAGCCCTGTGAATTCGAACATCCTCGACCTTCGTCGAGCACAACGCCACCTCCAAGAATCTATGCTAGAAGCGCCACTGGTGACCATTTCCGTTATGCACCAGGGGCTCCGCAGTCGACGCTACTTGAAGCCGGTCATGACATAGTAGAGGAGTGCCAGGAAATAGGAATACGTATTGGCTTTGACCTGCAGGGTAGCCCGAATGGCAGATCATGAAGGACATGAGGGCCGTCAAGCTCGTTACCGTTGTTCAACGTTCAAGCTTCAAGGACCAACATTGGAAAGTCCATTTACATAGACCAAAATTGCGTTAGATTCCATGCACCAAAGATTTCAATCACACATATAATATGTTGCTGGGCTCAAGTATTTTGCCGCATCACTGCCGCAACTTGCCGCACCGCTAACGCATCACTACCGCACCGCACCAAAACATGCAAATATTCAACGCTGATTAATATTTTCGACAAGTACTTTTCTCATGCACAAGGTAAACACGGTCGCCGGGCCGCCTTACCTTTCCTCATATCTGCCAGGCGTGAACACCTGAGGCCAGAGCGCTGAACCGTGCTTCACGTCGTTCTCGCAGAAATATCAACAGCTGCAGCTCCCCACCGTCGACAAGGACGCTGGAGAGCAGGAGTCTCTGCAATGCAAGGACCCTCGCAAAAGGAGATTTCCTACAACGCGACGCGTATATATAGCCCGTTCATCTCAATTCCCAGCGCTTGGTGCAATCTGAGCGTCTATCATGCCCAACAGCCCTCGACAAAGTACTTCAACCGAACTCCATCCACAGTCCCCATCACCGTCTTTCTCTTCCACTCCTTCCTCCCATACTCGATCCTCGTCATTAAACTTCACACCACCATGTCTGGTACCTCAGAAAGCCAACTTGAATATATCAGACTTGACGGTGAGTCCCTTCATATCACCTTCATATCTGTTTCATGATTCTCATTCTTTCTAACTAGTTATCAGTGGAAAAGACCTCAAAGTCCCCTCCTGCCGCCTTCCCGCAGGCATTTACATATCCATCAATGTCGACTCCCGAAGATGCTGGAAATCACCCATCAGTGTCTTATCATCTGAAGAATCAGCAGCATGGCGCGATACTGTGACCCTGTAACATCCTTGTGACTTCCGCGGCCCATTCAAGAACTGATCTTCGGTTTATAGGTCATCCCAGGCATCACCTGCATTCTCAGTCGAAATCAGGGCGTCCTATGAGGCCGATCGAATGCTAGGCAGTGGAGAAGTCATTGGGAAACTTGAATTGTCGTGGGATGACCTACTCAATCATGGAGATGAGCCTTTCGGTGAGTGACTTGCTCCTCATTCATGCACATATACTAACATTTCGTAGATATATCCTTCCCACCCGTGCGCGGTGTTCACCCTTCCCTCAAGCTAAAGACCGCCATTGTACATGCTTGCGATGATGCACTGTCTGACGTGAGTGACGCTGGTCTCTGTTGTTGGCTTTTGCTGACAGATCGCCGACTACAGTTCCTCGTAGACTGCGGAATTGCTCGAGACACAGATGCGGGCCACGCTCAATTTGCCGCATATGTGACAAGCGAGGATATATCTCAATTGAACACTGCTGTAGAGCATTTTCAGTTGGTTCTGGACCGGTGTCCGGTCAGCCATCCAGATCATGCAGCAGCTCTCACCAACATCGCGTGGGCCCGCCTTATAGGCTACATCCGAAATGATCTTCAAGACATTGATGGCATCACTTCCCTCTTCCGCGAAGCCCTTGCATTGCGTCCCCAGCGCCATTCCAATCATCCCTTATCTCTATACAATCTCGCCAAAGCGCTGACTTGGCGCCATATCAAGAACAGCACTGCTGCCGACATCCGCGAAGCGGCCCAACTGTATCATGAGCTATTGCCTCTCTGTCCAGAGGGCACCTACCTTCGTAGCATCATAAAAGGGCCAAATGGTGTCGATTATGTTATCGGCGGATGCCACAATCTTCCAATAGACGCATCTGAGGAAGGCATCTGCCTTCGACGAGTCGTCCTCGAGCTCTGTCCTCAGGGCCATCAACTCCGTCTCAGTGCCCTCGACAATCTTCAACGGGTTCTTATCACACGCTTTGCACAACGCGGCAGCATTGATGATTTGGATGAGAGCATACGATTTCTTCGTGAAGCAGTGTCTCTTTGCCCCGAGGGACATCCTGACCTCGCTTCCTACCTGAACAACTTGGCCGTTTCACTCGGTCACTATCGCTTCAATCACCAAGGCAAACCTAATGACCTCGATGAGGCCATCTCTTTGCACGAAGAGGCGCTGCACCTGCGCCCTGTCGGGCACGAATACCGTGATGTGTCGTTGGACAACCTAGGTGGCGCCCTCCAAAGACGTTTCACAAAATGCAAGGACATTGATGACATCACCCGAGCTATCAGCCTTCATCGCGAGGCACTGACGTTGCGCCCACCTGGGCATCCACGTCGTGACACCACGCTTAACAACCTTGCCCTCGCGCTCCGAACCAGATATGACAGCGAGGATCTTAATGAGGCCATTGATCTGTATCGCGAATCCCTTCGGTTGAAGCAGCTTGACGATCCAGAGCGCCATGTAACTCTCTGCAGTTTGAGCTCGGTGCTCTCCTCCCGTTTCACGCACACTCAGAAGAATGAAGATGTCGAGGAAGCCATTGATCTCTGCCAAGAATCACTGGCGGCTTTGCCTTCACTCCACCCAGACAGACATACCTCCTATTTCAGCCTACGGGAAGCCTATATGTCTCGTTACTGCACACAATATAAGCCTATCGATCTGGCACTTGCGGTGGAGAACTTCAGACTTGCATCACGACACCCCACTCATGGCTTTCCCAGCCGCATCGTTGAGGCATATAATTGGGCTGTTGCAGCGGAACGGTATGGTCATGGATCTGCACTGGAGGCTTACTCAACATTTTTCGAGCTTCTGGATGCTCATTTGGCAACACGATCGTCGACAACTTCACGGCGTGAAGCTGCTGCTGCCTTCCATTACGCCAGATCGCTCCCCGCAGATGCAGCATCATGTGCCATCCGCTGTGACAATCTACGACACGCAGTGGAACTCGTGGAGCGGGGTCGTGGTCAACAGTGGTCGCTGGCCTCGCGGCTCAGGACTCCGCTGGAAGATCTCCAGTCCACGAATCCCAACATAGCTCACAAGTTCTCGGAGCTCAGTAAGTGTCTGGCTGACGCTCAAGGTTCCACAGTCAGCACAGACGGAGCTGCTGCTGATCGGGCAGCAGTAGAGTATAGGAGGATTACGACGCAATGGGAAGCCACGGTAGCTGAAATCCGCAATCTTCAAGGTTTCTCGCAGTTCCTGCTCCCACCCTCATACGAAGACTTGCAAGCGGCAGCGCGTTATGGCCCAATTATCATCCTCATTGCCAGTAAATACTCGTGCAGCGCCATCATCGTCCCGACGGCAGGAGACCCCCATCATGTTCCTTTGCCGTCTATCGCTGTCGCAGATCTGAAGATTCTTAAGGATCGCTTCACCAGGGCAATACGACACGCGTCTCGGATGGATGTAGCAGAGTCGAGGACAGATCTGATAGTACTCTTGCGGATAGTATGGGACGAGATCATGCTGCCTATCTTCAACGTACTCGAGAATGTTCTTAAGCTCAAGCGCCGCTCTCGAATCTGGCTGTGTCCAACTGCAGCTTTCACTTCTATTCCTCTCCATGCGGCTCATCCCTTTCAAACAAGGGCAGATCGCTCTAAGGAGCCATGTCTGGAGGATCTCTACATCTGCTCTTACACGCCGACACTTTCGGCTTTGATCAGATCTAGACAGATGATGAAGAGGCGTGTGACTCCATCCTTCGTGGCGATCGGACAGGGTCAACCAGGTGCAGGGAAAGGCAAGGCACTCTCTGCTGTCGACAGCGAGCTCGAGCTTGTCCATAAGCTCGTCCCCACGACTGCTAACCATACTACTATTTCTGGCGACGCAGCCACACGAGCAGGTGCACTCCAAGCTTTGGAAGAGAACACCTGGGTGCACCTCGCTTGTCATGGCAAGCAGGACCCTACGCAGCCTTACAATTCGCATTTCGTGATGAGAGACGAACATCTGACGTTGTTCGATATCATGGACATACACATTCCGCACGCTGAGTTCGCGTTCTTATCAGCCTGTCATACCGCTGTCGGGGATGAGGAGACGCCAGACGAAGTCATTCATCTTGCAGCTGGTCTCCAGTTTTCAGGGTTCAAGAGCGTCGTTGGCACGCTATGGGAGGTCGACGATGCTGTTGCAAAACACGTCGTTCAGGCTTTCTACACATATATGTTCCATCCGAAGGAGGTCGGTGTGATGGACCCTACGAAGGCGGCCTGGGCACTCAACTGTGCTACTCATGCCGTGAAGACGACAGTGCCACTTGAGCAGAGAATGGTTTTTATTCATATCGGTGTGTAGATCTACGTTGTATTGCTGTCGTTTGGTACATATTCGTAAATTGTTGATCTGCGATCCTCTTTCATCCTGTTGTAAAAATGACCCTGGTACTCTTGCGCTTCAGCTATCGCGTTTTCGTATACTACTCATATTTTTTGTCGACTAAAATGTTCACCGAAGTTCTTGTGTACTCCATTCGTTTGCAGCCTTGTCTTCTGCTCAGTCAAGCTGCCTCGCGCCTCCAGTCACACCATCCTTCAAGCTTCAAGTGTTCAAGTCTTTCTGCACCATAGAACCTAGACTAACCACTGCGAATGTCATTAATAAGCAGGGCTCCATCCAACTCATCCGTGCAAACATGAGCCACCATCATGATCGAAGTCGGTAGTTTCGTCAATCCCAGATGGCTACTTTGCCTTACGGCCCATCTGTGCACTCCCTACATCCGCTTCGACATCAATGCTAATCTGCTAATGAGGCGTGCACTTAGTATATGGCGGCATTCAATATTCATTTCCTATGGTGAGGCACTCATACGTTGATACCGATTACTCATACCTGCGAAGGGTTCAGCAATCTCCCAGTACTCCTTGACTCATCCTCAAACCTACCTCCTGTTAATGATATAACGAAGTTGCAATTTTAGTTGCAATTTTTCTCTGCGCGATGGGCGCATTCACTGATGAGCCTGTCGCTGTTGTTAGGCTTTCCGGTATATCTTGCGGCTGGTGCGCGGGCAGGAATAGCTGTCGGTATTCCGGACGGACAGATTCGAGGCAGTGAGCGTAGCTCTGCACATTGTGAGATTAGCTTAGAAGATACACCAGGTGCGAGGGCACATACGTATGCTAGCCATGCCAGCTGGGGTTGCGAAACTGAACCCTGGGGATCCTTACCAACGTGCAAGTAAATTTCATCCGTTGGTATTTGAACCAAACCGACGGTACAAGTTCAAAACACGGAATTGGTCATCTCAACAAGGAAGGTGTCGTCTATGCTCCTGTCAAGTGTTAGCCCGCCTGCATCCAGCACTAAAATCAAAGAGATCTGGAGGTGTCAGTGCCCACGTCCTCCAAAGCCGAGGTGAAAGGGAATCTTTGCGTTTGATGTCCTCTGCTATTCGCTATCCTCGCCTTGTCGTCTGGGATATGTTACTCGGCGATATTGATGAGCCATGCGATCGCGTTCAACACCTGTCTTTTGTGTTAATGCTGTATGTTGTAGATGATGAAACAAGATGGTGCAGACTCGTGGATGGGATGAGGACAACGGAACCTATCTCAATTCAAAGATATCGGGCAGTTAATATCCGACTGGGGTGCTCAGTCGCAAGAGTATGATAGCCATTCTGGTTGGACTAGTCTGCTTTACTGCGAAGAAGTGTGAGTCTTGTCATTCGCTCTGAGGAGGATTTGAGGTCACTATGAACGATTTCCTGGCAGTGAAGATGAAAGACAACGATGAGCTAAGGTATGGTCAGAATAAATAACAAAATCATAGGCAAAATACTCGCAAGTTGCCTTTCGCAGGCTTAGCCGCTTGCTCTTGGCACCAAAGATCATGTGCATGAACTCTGCGGTCACGCAGAGTAGATTTCTCTACAAAGATCTTTGATAAAGTAGCTATAGCTGCAATGTGACGAGTGACGATCTCGACATAGCTGAGCTTCAGTTCGTCAGTGCACGATTGCATAACGTGGGGAAGGATGAGAGGGGGAGATGAAAAACTCACTTCAAGTCGCACCTTGTTTGGTCAAACTATTCACAGGTACGAAATTGAGTTTTGCCTCCTGGATGCTAGCATTGTTGCCGAAGAAGATATTACGTCTGACAGCCTTGCGCACGACATCCTCCAGACCAGGCTCATGCTCGGGTTGAAGTCTAGGCATCGATGCGGGTTTGGTTCAAGTCGACGATGGTGACCCCGATGTAGAGTATTTCGATTCGATCACAGCGCAGGTAGGACCACCCGCAAGGTGCAAGTAAATGTACATTCAAGGCATTCAAGAGCGATCTTGTGAAGCAGCAGCTCCCGGATGTATCTAGTGGGCACAAACTGGCAGGAATAGATAGGTAGGAGATACAACCGCAGCCTGTAGGACTCACTGCAGTACATCTCCTTCACTCTAGGCATTTTATTGTGGATCCAGAGAAAGAGTGACATGGAAGAAGAACTAGACGTTAATGCTGAGGGACTCCGTGGCATTATACTATGTGAGTAAGTTGCTGTCGTCATTTCATTCTGGTTTGCGATGAGTATTTGACTTTGCCCGGAAGAGAGAACGCACTTGCCGGAGGCTCAGGTATTTGCCGCATCACTGCCGCAACTTGCCGCACCACTAACGCATCACTACCGCACCTGCTCAGAGTGACGGTGCTGCAAAGTGCACTCGATAAGAAGGGTGCGGCAGTGATGTGGTGGTGCGGTAGTGCACAGCCACTGCCGCCGCACCCATGAAGTACCTATCAGTGTGATACCACTGTATTCTTACACAAAAACATGTATTGCTTAATCACAAATCATACTCTTATGAACGATGCAGTCAAGCCGAGTTGGTACCTCAGGCCTTTAATGATCATTTGATTGATGAATTTGATGTTAGGTTGACAATTTGATGTGTACATGAGCCATCGATGCATCATTACTAATTATTAGAGCCAGTTTGGTCACCGTTGTGTTGACTGCCCGATTTTTAGACCTGTACGAGTGCTAAGCCTTGCCCACCATTAGCCTGATGGCACCATTGGCAATTCCAATTCCCAGCCGCTCCACCATAGTATCTAAAGAGATTCTTGAAGGCACTCAAGGTACGTGAGTCCTGCGGGGTCCTGCGAGGAACAAAAATTAAAATGTTTAGAACAGGTGCACACACTATCATTTCTCAGCTGAACTCCTCGCGGTCAATCACCAAGCTCAAGTTAAACAATAATCGACTAGGGGATGACGGTGTATCTGCACTCTTTACGTTCCTCAAGTCTCCGGTGGCCTCGCGGCACCGCAGTTCGATATCGGAGATCCATCTCAATGATAATGGTATAGGCTGTCGAGGTTTGCGCGACATTGCGGACTATGTGAATGGAAATGAAGTAGTGCTGAAGACATTGTGGCTCGCGAATGTGAGTAATCATCTATCTTTCGGTTTCGCAGGGCGGATGAACGCCGTCAATGTTATAGAACACGATAGGACCTGATACTGATGTTCTGGCCTGGTTTGCTACCACAGTAAATCATTCTCAACTAGAGTTCCTTTCGCTCACGGGAAACCATAAACTTGGCGATGCTGTCGTTGAGACCTTCTTTCGCCATCTAAAGGCACCCCGCCTTCGGGAGTTGCATATTAATGCCATGGGACTAACTGCGCGTTGTGCATCTGGACTTGCAGAGTGGATTTCATTGGGGCATAACGGCGGAGCGTATTCTCTGCACACTCTCAAATGTAGTGGCAACAATCTAGGGCTAAAGGGCGTATGGGAAGTTATTCACGCCATTGAGATGGGTAACTGGTCACTCATGAACGTGGAAGTGTATGCGAACCAACTAGCAGCCACCGAGATCCTGAATGACAACTCTCCCATTCAACAATCGTCATCCTCTGAAACGGAGGTGTCGTGGAAGGACGCGGAACGTGCTCTTCACAGGGTGCTTCACCGGCGAAACGCTTATTGGAAAAGACAAGTAGAGATGGACGCATTGAGTCTTCTAAAGTACTCCCGGACACTCATTCTTCGGCCGAAGGCTTCTCTTTCATCCGCGGATCGACACCCTATGAGTGATTTGGTTAGCGAATCGTTTCCATTTCACAATCTTCCTACGGAGTTGCGCCTCCAAATACTTGCTGTCCTTGCTCCTTCCTTATCTTGTGCCCAGCGCACCCGTATCTATGATTATGCTGCCGACCCTTCAACTCTTCCCCCGCTTCTACCACGTCTACGGCGAGATATCAGCTACGGGTGTGTCGCAGATCCCTCACGAGCCCTTGGAGCAAGTGTAGGATTTACATTGCACAGCTCAGGCAGTTGTGCTGAAGGGAAGTGTATGGGTACTGGCAACAGTCTTGTGTGCCGTCGGGAGGCAGAGCGCACCAGATTTCTGGAAGCTGTTGGATGTTGTGCATATGAGCCTGAATATCAATGCGGCACCTAAATGCGGTAGGATCACTTCAGAGGATATTTTTGTCGATGGTATGCCGATGGCATTTTGTTTATGCAGTTCCGGTGTATATACCATGACCCATGTAAGTTGCTATACCAGTGACTCGTGACTCTATTGTATACCGAGCAGGACATAGTGTCACAAGCTGAATTCATTTCCATTTCACGGTATCTTGAACGCGTGTTCGCACGAAGGAATTAAACCTATCCAGAACGAATGTCAACAGGAGGAGAACCTCATCGTCGCCAATGTCATTCCCGAGTACTTGAGTCCTGAAAACAACTTTGATCCGGAATGACATAGACACCCCTGGCATCGACACACCTGCTTGTGCGAGAATAGCCAGCTATTCATATGCGACCACAAGGCTGACTAGGAGTCAGCAGGCCGCTACATAGATAAATAGTTGCGGGACATATGTCTAGCCAATGCACGGATCTTCGAGGTGTACATGTGGAATGTGGAACCAACAAACTGCTTTTCATCAATCCAACATTGGACGTTGAGTTCCTAACTGGATGTTAAGTCGGCTGCGACGGTGCCTTGTGCCAGATCTCTACATCTCACTAACCGCATCATATTCATTCGACTTTTCGGGTATAAGGAAAATTCTGTGCACAATCAATAGTCCGATGTAAAAAGTATTAAGTAGCTGCTAAACGTCTTTGTCCATAATGAGATTCAAACATATCTGCCTTTAATTTCCTGCGAAAATTCCTCCATGGTGTGGAACTTCACTCCTAACTTGATTAATCGTGGATCAGGGATAGCGGTATGCGGGTATAGTCCAAATTCGGACTGAAAATCGTACTAAGAAAATATCATCAGCATCAAGGTTTCAATCATATTGAACAATACCAATACCAACCATGTCGTCCATTTCCTGCGCAACATGTGAGCACATGGACTACATCAGAGAGAGAAAGTATTACGAACCTGCATCCCAGTAGTTTGGGAGGACACAAATGATACTGGCTTCCCCAGTGCTGACAGTAGCAGGAAAATTAGATCAACAAATTCCTGCGTTTTGACCACATACCCTGCTGGAGGATTGATGCAAATTGAGTGTAGTTCACCTTTGCACTGACGGCATAGAACGTGCGGGAGAGAACATCTGATTCAGGATCTTTGTAGTGCTTGAGAAGCGCTAATGCGCACTGGCCAAGGTCCCGCTCAATCCACGTAAAATACTGAGGAGATTGAGAGTCATATCTGG
>MU179324.1:156279-174816 GCA_016767475.1 Suillus weaverae | reverse complement strand
CCAAGAGCCTTCAGCTTCAACGCTTTCTCCGAACTGCAGTTTCGGGTGATTGCACGCGGTACGAAAGTACCATCTGCTAGTAAGGCTTGAATGACAGATAAGCCTGATTATTCTGATTAGCCAGAAACTTGTGCATGAATGACATCAGCATGCCTTGAGTTCCGGTGGCCCCAAACACGGCAACTATGCGAGGTGACATTGACATTGCTCAGGTATGGATGAGTGAAGTAGAGAATGGGAGATGCTTTGTTCAATTCCGCACCTTGACATCTTAAGTAGCTATCCTCAGATTGTTTATGTCCTGTTGTGACACTCCGTCATGTGGAGTATATTCACTTCTTGTCCGGTAATTGGAGTGCAAGTAAGGTCCCCGAGCTGTAATGCATCCAATGGCGAGTGTATTGATGTGAGGTATAAGCGGCGACCGGTTGCGCTGCGAATGAGATCATCATCGAAAAGAGACGGGCCGACTTGTTCGCGTGGATCTGAGAGAAAGGGAAACGGAATCTATAGAATTATCTATGTAGATCTTGCAACCTACTAACCAACTCAGCATATATGATCCGTTGGTGTAATAATAAGGTCAGTCTCCCCACACCAGTGACGTCTGTTGCGGCGAACTTTAGAGACTCGGGTCAGATCCGCCTGTGATATCAATATACAAATTTATAGCTAGCGATGTCATTTGCCACAGTGCACGTTGCAATGAAAGCTCACTGCATTTTCAAAGTTTGTCCCAAGTCCATACCAAGTATCACTCCAATTTCGTGCGGGTCCTCTGGCTAGTACCCCAAATTGACTGCTGACTAGTAACAGGGTTACTCTGCCGAAGCAGTAAGGGCTCGACAGCAGCTAGTATCACCTGTGTTTTACTACGTTCAGGCTTGACGTTGCTTTGCAGACGTAGACACGTTCAAACGCAAATCGAGTTTCAAGGACGTGGTGAGGCACGTAACGAAGAACAGATGCACCTTTCCAGTCTGCATGAGTACTGCAACTTGGGCTGTGGCGCATGGACTGAGATTTGTACACGCGGGATCAGACCAAAAAGGAAGCCATTGAATGCACATAGATTAGGCTGAGTCATTCGCAGACCAGCTGTCACTGGTCACCAGCAATATTGTTTTTCTTCTTTTCGCCGCTTGCTCTATCATAATTAACTTAAAGCACATGCAATGAATCAGTGAAGGTATTTTCACGATTGTCATCACTTTGACGCACAGCTGTACTGCGGAATGTGCACGGTGACCTCATAAGTTATGATGGAGACATCTTCAATGATGATCACACATGGCTTCAGTCTGTGACTTCGCGACTCCTTGTCAGAACATGGATCAAGAAATTGTGTCCTGATGTGTCTCCTGAACACGTCTATTTAAAGTCTCGCAGGTGGCCGGCATTCATTTCTCTCTCAGGTCGCTTCAAGTCTCTGCGCTGCTTGGGATGGTGTGACCTCGGCATTTCTTTCTTACTACATCTGATATCCTGCTGACCTCCGCTTAGCTTGTCATTCTGACCCAATGGTCCATGGGATACTTCCAGTAACGCCCTTTTCCAAAAGTATTTTTTGATATTCATAGTACCACTTCGGCACCGTGGACTTACAAATTGAACTGTAGGTCTTGTTAGTACACTCGATGCCTTTTCTTTTCAGTTGACAACTGAAGAGTATGAGAGCGTGATCGTATGGCGCTCGAGCTGTTCTGCTGCATATCGGCGCACAGCTGGCAGTCACAGCTAAAACGGGGCGCAATTGGTGACAGAATTGGTGAGCCTTCCAGTTACCCCGGAAAGATCAATATCGGGCAAGGTCTGGGCCACACGACGAGCACAATTATACACCTTCGTGGCATTAGGTGAACGTCTATTCTGGGTGGATATACAAAATAGCTCAAAGTTGCTCCGCAAAACCGCGACCGTGTAGGCCGCATATATACATAGTGATCATGAATCAATATTTACTCTGAGTCCCCTACAATATTGGATAATGTCAGGATGTTGCAGTACACCTTCGTAACACTAAGTGAAAGTCTATTCTGGGTGGATATACAAAATAGCTCAAAGTTGCTCCGCAAAACCGCTACCGTGTAGGCCGCATATATACGTAGTGATCATGCATCAATTTTTACCCTGAGTTCCCCTATTGGATATTGTCAGGATGTTGCAGCTATCACCGTCATCGTAGCGATTTGGTAATCGGAATTCATAGCCAGGGAGTTCACAAGCCTGCAATCTTAAACGGCAAGTTTGACACCGTGCATCAGAGAACTGCTGGAGAGATTAGAAGAATATGCACAGCAATATATAGTACACAATCACAAGCATCAGCAACATTCTGCTATCGGCCATCACATGGTCACGTTTGACCTTACATAGGAATGACGAGTTGCCGATTTTCTTACATGGTTTTGTGATTAAGGAAAGACACTCACATTGCTCCACCTCAGACCTAGCGACAAGGCGGAGCTAATGATCAATCTAGAGGCATAAACAGCTGCTACGCCGAAGTGAGGTTCGCATGTGGGTGGGATGGTAGACATGTGATTTACTATCATTGAGAAATTGAGAAATTCATGCAAAAGAGGGGATGTGGTAACAAAAAGGGAGCTCACCTGTCGCAGATTCATTCGCACACGAAGAACTACTTAAACTTTACACTTTCGTGCAAAGCAGGTACAAATATAGCACTTGCCGACCTTGTTGAACAAGGCCGAAGCTGACGCTGCATTAATGTTGCAGACACGCAGAGTATGCGTGGTGTAAAACACGTGAGGGCGTGTTGGAGAGAAAGTGCAGGAGGGGCGTTGACAAGTTTGAGAAAGCAACTGCAACACAAATAATGTGAAGAGGAAAGAACGAAAAAGGATGTGGGGCCGATGATTATTAGTGGATGCAACATTCACAATATCGGCGACTGGAGAGTGGACCAATGATAGTGACCCGTTCGGTAATTCATCCACATCTTCGACCGAGTTGATGGACTAATCAAAGATCTGAGAAAAATTGAGAAGCGAAAAGAGACGGTGCGAAAAGGATAGAGCGGCCTTGATGTAATTGAAGTGAACGGCAGCTCGATGCATGTGGTAGATTGATAATTTATCCTGTATGATTATCAGCCAGCCTCACCGCGCCAATATTAATAAGATCCCAAGTGGTGACAATATACATTAGCCAAATACTAATAGCCGCTGGCAGCCCAACAATACCCATCGCTTATTACATAAGCAGTCGTTTGAGCTTTTGCCGAGTCAGCTTCTTCAGCTCGCTCGCGGTCGCAGGCTCAAACAACACTAGTATTATGGCGACCAAAGAAGACCAAGAGGCGCTCCGTCTTCTCGTCCAACACGTCTCTCGAGGATTCTACGAACCAAAGTTCACTATCATCATGGACCAGCTAGCCCGTCATCCGGTGTAAGTATCTAGAATGTGGATGAAACAGAGCCTGTTAACCTTTCAACTACGATGTGTACCCATGACCACTAATTTGGCACCAGTCTCAAGGATGACGACTTGGCCGGGCGGATGGGCCTTCAGGCGAAGGAATTGAATAAACTTATGGCTGTTCTAGGGAACGACTGTCTGGTGCAAGTGTAGGTGTAGTGTTTATTTCTCTGCAATCATATCTGATTTTACCCCAAAGGTACCGCCAAAACGAGCTCAAGGAGGGGGCCCAGAGGTCTGTCGGAAGACAGTACTATTACATTGACTACAAGCGCTTTTGCGATGTCGTTAAATGGCGCATCGCAGAGATGCGGAGAATTATAGACTCGGGTCTCCGTAATGTAAATTTAGGCTCATTTTTCCTGTGATGCACTGAAACAAATGGATGTGTTTAAAGGAGCTTGACAACAAAGGCTACATCTGTCCGCAGTGCAGCAAATCGTACACACCGTTAGAAGTCGACAAGCTGATGGATTTTTCGAGAGGAATATTTGTGTGCGAGGACTGCCACGCAGAAGTTGTGGAGAATGAGAACGCGGAGAACGTCAGGGGGAGTCAGGATCGGATGCAGAGGTTCAACCACCAGATGCGGTTTGTTGTCGAAGGTTTGAGAAAAACAGAGTCTATGGTTCTTCCAGCGTGTGTATCTCAATACATCAACCGCATATCCTTCCTGACGCAATATGTTGTAGGCTCGATGTTGCCACTTGGGTCAAAAATAATGTTGGTGATGTTGAAAAGCAAAAGACTGGCCAGGTGTCAGGTTTGAAAATAGCAGGGTCTGGACCTGGTGGAAGACAAGAAGATGGTGTTGGCATAGTCATGTCAATGGACAAGGACGAAGCAACAAGACGGCAGGAGCGAGATGCCGAGGCAGCGGCCAAGCGACAGCAAAACGCCCTGCCAGCATGGCATTTGAAGAGTACTATCACCGGAGATCTGACGGCTCTTGGCATGCAGGAGAGTGCGCGTGCTGTGGGGAGAGAAGGCGAAGGTTTGCCGGTATCCAGCGACGACTCTCTCAAAGGGCTCGGAACTATCGGCACTCTGCCGCGTCCACTTCAGTTGGCAGCGGTGACGGAAGATGTGAAACCAGAAATCAACCAAGAGATGGATTGTGCGTTGTTTGCGAGGTGAATTCCGTATCGTGATGATCTAACGTTATACAGATTACGACCAGTACTATGCCTCGTTAGCGGCCTCTAACGCAGTTTCCTCTCAGAACACGCCCTCTGGCCTCGGAAGCGAAGAGCTTGAAGAGGAGGAACAAAAACCTTCTGTGCAGTACCTAGATTCCCTCAATGATTACAGGAAGCGCTCCCGATCAAAAGAGGACGAAGGTGCTACAACAATGAAGTTGCCCAAGATGGATGTCCCAGAACTAGAACCAGACATCACTGACTGTAGGATGGAGGTAAACGGGGCCGATGATACCCCTATATTAGGTGGGTTTTCGTTCTTCACATCAAGATCTTAGTATCCTCACTCTTTTTCCGCTTTCGCAGTTAATGGTGTCTTGAAACCATTTTCAGAGGTTACTGATGAAGATACCGAACTTATGACACCAGACGAATATACCGCTTACTACGAAATTTTGCAGTCGCGGTCGTAGACCCAATTTATTTAAGCTATCCTGGTTTGAAGCGGTCGATAAAGGGAAACACATTATAATTGTTGTACTGATTCAAGATAATAACGCAATCTCATGTATTGCCGTCATACCCTCAGCCCGTGTAAGAAAGACTTTCATTTGACTTTCGTACGGCCTTGTTAGCTTCAGTAATAATACCTCTACAAGTTCTTGAGCACGTGATTCGGTTCCTTGAGGTTCAACGTTCTCAAAGCACTGCTTACCAGAAGTTCGAACGTTTACAACGGCGACCCGCGACCTCTCCGTGGACCGTGACAACCCCGAGGGACACGCGCCCTTGGATATCAGCCAACAGAATATCATAGGCGCGTCGGAAGCTGACGACTTCGGTAGCGTGTCAACCATGGACTGTAACGTTTTCAATCCAGTCGATTTACCTTGCGGTCGTACTATTGAGAACAGGCTGGTGAAGGTAGTATTTCCGTCTACATAATCCGAAGACAGTTGTTTAAACGGAGTTTTGTCATAGACAGCTATGTATGAGCACATGGCAAATTTCTCTGGTGGTCCACCAAACGAATTCCACTATGGCTTGTACTCTGAATGGGCAAAGCATGGATGGGGAATGATCCTCACTGGAAATGTCCAGGTCTCACCTCAGCATCTAACCTTGGGCCGTGACATCGTTGTGCCTCCTACACTCAATGCGGAAGACCTCAAACCCTTCGAGAGGTTGGCCGAAGTCATCCATGGAGTCGTTGATGGCACGCGCTCCCTGGCTATCATGCAGCTATCGCACGCTGGACGTCAATCAGCGAATTTTATTGGTGGTCGACCACCTTTTGTTCCACCGCTCGCCCCCAGTTCTGTCCGCGTTGGGGCAGGTCATACTGAAAGTTGTAGAAGGGGTGCAATCTCTGACCTGATCTTTCATGCGTTGTTCCAAGTTCCTACGGAGATGACCACGCTGGACATTCTCTATGTCCAATCTAGTTTCGTGCGAGGCGCTCTCTTGGCGTACAAATCAGGCTTCGATGGAGTCCAACTTCATGCCGCTCATGGATGTGAGTCCACAAGATATTTGTGGTGATGTATCTGTATCGAATTTGTATTATCGGCAGATTTACTGGCACAGTTCATGAGCCATAAGGTGTGTTCACCGTGTACTTCCAAAAGCTAACTACAAATACATGTCAGAGTAATATCCGGAACGACGAATATTCAGCAGCACCAGAAAACGTCACCCGCATGCTGTCCGAGATAGTTAAAGCTATCCGCAAGGTGGTGCCAACCACTTTCATAATCGGAATCAAAATCAACTCGGCTGATTACATAACTTATGGAGGCGCCGAAGAAGTGTACCAAGAAGGCGAAAGGCGTGTCCTGGATCACATTCGTACCATTGCAAGTTGGGGTATCATTGACTTTATCGAGATTAGTGGAGGCGATTACGAAAAGCCTGGTAAGGGGGCGTATAAGGAGAATGTTCCTTACAGCCTAACCCGGTCTTTTACTCAGACTTCATGGCATGTAGTGGATCTCAAAAACTAGACCGCCAGGCCTTCTTTACGCGGTTCTCACGGACAGTCATGAAGGACCTTTACCGATCGCCTGTCCCTTTCTCTTCCGTCCCACTCATTTTACTGACTGGTGGCCTCCGTTCTCATTCTCACCTACAAGCTGCCTTAATGTCGAAGCACGCCGACTTGCTAGGCATCGGAAGAGGCGCTGTCCTCTGTCCCGACCTGCCCGAGATCCTTCGATTACAGCTACAAAATAACAAATCTTCTAGCACTTGGGCTGACAGACCCTTTGCACACGAACCAGAAGCAGTGTTCAGAGCTTCTAAATGGGTACCAAGTGTTGGGCTCATTGGCGCTGGCGTCGGGACTGCATGGTATACCACTAGAATGAGGGACATTGCCATCTCCCAGATCAAGAAACCTAGAGCAGAACCACCACCCGTGGATTACAACAGAGGAGGATTGATCGCTGTGTTCAAGATGTGGGCTTGGTTCGACTCTAGAATAATTCCGATTTGGGTCCTAGGAATATTCATCATGCTCATTGTCACGGCCGAGGTTTTCTATCAGCACTAAAGGTGGCGTCATTAGTACACCAGCTGATCGGGACGTTCACGCCGGTGCGGCCTCCGAGCAGGGCAGGACGGCCGAAGGCACCTTGGTATTTTACTTCTTGTTCCCAACATAGTAGCCCCTTATCACCGATTGTCACATCCCAACTAGGAGACACTAGAGCAATTCGTACATCTCATAGGATGGACTGCTCGTCACTATATGATATGTTTGACTTGTGCAGTTCGTTTTTTCGATCTAGGACTCTGAATAGCTGACCAGGTTGACTTGAAAGGTGGCTTACAATAGCCTCCTTATTCTCCTCATTCTCAAACATTCTTCCGATATATCTCCATGCGCGACGTCATTGAATGAGTTGTACTGATTTAACCACTCCCATTTCTAACTTTGACTTTTCATACTTGTGCCGAAATCGTATCCTTGGAAGCGAGCTCGTCATCTTGCTACGATTTACTCTTTGATACAGGTGATATAATCGTTGCCCTTACGGAGGTTCATATTATTGCTGCTCCCGAGGCCGACAGGATCTATCAGTTCGGTAGTCTCGACTAGGCAGAAAACAACTCTAGAGAAGACGGCCGCCACTTGGGGATGCTACCCTGTATTGTCTGGTTGGGGCTTTCTCGGTTTCCCAGGCTGCAAGTAGAACCGTCAAGAGGCATCGGATAAGCCCCTTGGATGAACCCATCGCATCCATATTATTGTTCGCAATGGCATGCGTTTTTCGGCACATATGGTCCGTAGAAGGCATAAAGTGAAGGTTGTGACTCTCGCGATTGTCACTGCTTGGTAAATATAGCTCTGAAGAGGGCTATAAAGCTATGCGTGTGAGGCCATCAGCCTGTCAATCGATTCTTGTATAGTGGTATCAGCATGCCTGCAACAACATCGGTCACACTCAATACTGGAGCAGTCATGCCCACGGTCGGTCTTGGTGAGCAGAGCCGAAAGGGTAACCATCTTATGTACTGGACGTTGAACGCTTGCGAATGTAGGCACATGGAAGTCCAAGCCCGGCCAAGTTGAACATGCTGTTGAATTCGCTTTGAAGAACGGATACAAGCACATTGACACTGCCGCTGGGTACCAGAATGAAGTAGAAGTCGGACAGGGGATCAAGGCGTCTGGTCTGCCAAGGGAGCAAATCTTCCTGACCACGAAGCTTGATAATCCCGATCAGAGGCATCCGGCAAAAGCTCTTGAGGCATCGCTCAAGAAACTCGACACTCCTTATCTGGACCTCTGTAAGTGGCAACCCGTTCGCCGATGTTGACAAGTGCACTCATTCCTTGAGAAGGGCTCATGCACTGGCCAGCTCCCATGACAACAGATGGCAAGCCAGACAGGGGACATGACTGGTTGGACACCTGGAAGACTATGGAAGACCTATACCTCGCTCACCCAGAGAAACTTAAGGCCATTGGTCAGTGGCCCAACCTCACGTACTATCTCTGTACTAAAAATGCATCAGGTGTTTCCAATTTCTCCGTTGAGTACTTTGAACGCTTATTGAAAGTTGCCCGCGTCGTACCGGCCGTGAACCAGATTGAGCTCCACCCGTAAGTCAATCCATTTATTTCCTGAGTAACTTGATTGTGAATCATTATTCGTAGTTCGTGTCCTCAAGACGACGTCGTCGGGTACTGCCAGGACAAGGGAATCGTTTTGACAGCTTATTCTCCGTTGGGATCCGACAACTCCCCCTTGTTGACAAACGAGACTGTAACAAAAATCGCAGCGAAGTACGGCGTGCAATCCGCCAATGTGTTGGTATCCCTTCATGCAAACAAGCCCATGCACACTGGTGTGTAGTCTTCATGAGCATTCTCACTGGAGAGCTTGGTTCTCAATGGTATAACACAGTCCTTCCCAAGTCCGTGACCAACGAGCGTATCTTGAGTGAGGTGTTATTCTATCATTAATTCTGGCTGTCATTCATTGTTATCCTCAGACAACGCGAAGATCATAGACTTGACCCCTGAAGAAATTAGCGAGCTTCATGACATTGATAAAACGCACCATTTCCGTGCTTGTCACCCTTCTTGGACAGGTTTCGGTGGTCTTGGGTTCCCTGATTGCAAGTAGATTTATGGGTAGTCAAAGTGTAGGGGTGGATTCAACATGTGTCTGCAAGACCCCAGCGTGAAATTGGAATCCATTGATCTTGGTCAGGTTATTGGGTAAATAAAGGTATTGCTTTTCGTGAGCTCTGACATCTGCGAGTTAAGCAGCTACATCTAACATTATGGTTGAGTATCCCATTCCGCAAAATTGGCGCCGATGATGTTTCTGTCATTAGTTTTGGTGCCATGGGACTCTCAGCATTTTACGGCCCGTTGAACTGGGCGAAGAGCGTCTCAAGGTGAATCCAAATTTCAAGCTGGAGCACTCCGGAATAATTATTTATGCTGCCTATAGCTGACTAGCCCTGATACTAGGCGTTGGGTAGCAAAGCATATGAGCTTCGCTGTACTTTCTGGGACGCTGCCAGTGTCTATAGGGACAACGAAGAACTCATTGGCAAAGGGTACGCCTTAAATCATCCGGAGATTGTTTTTCATGTCGTGAGTGCCCAAATGAGTTCTGCCAGTCTTCGGTACTTACATCGTGACTGACCATGATCAGACCGCGCCTAAGGCAATGATCTTGATTCCAAGTTCGCGGGTCGTATTTAGGATGTTGACCCTCGACGTCAAGTGTGAAGGGCGAATATTCCACTTGGACAGCAGCGATAGGGTGCACATTCTGAGCCCGGTGAAGCGTGTCCACACTGCATCCCGACAATCCGAGATACCTCACTTTCCCCTGCCTTTCCTGGGATAAACTAGAACCGAGATTCGAGGAGTCATTTGCTTGTTTTACGAGCTCTGCCATGGCGCCGACAGTTTCCTGACCGGCTTTAGATACCTACAGAAACTCAACCGACAGGCACGTACTTCAATTGGTGTTTGGGGATCAGGTCTGCGTGAGGATGATATCCAAGCCAAATCGTCCTAACATGCTGTGCGCACCTGCGTAAGTAGTACGCTCAGTCATCCCCATTCCCAGTAAAATGAAGATTAAGGTTAGTGGTGGCATCACTGCATACAACCTCGGCTGGGTATCCTTCGCTTTGACACTGACATTGACAGTATCTTGAGGAGAACCTCGATGTTGTCAAGGTGTCATTGAGTCCTGAGTCAATCCAGGAAGTGCGTATGATTGCAGAGAAGGCAGGTTGGATGATTGTGGATCGCGGATCGCTATCCTCTGGTATCCATGAAGACGCTGTGTGCAGAAGCTCCACTTCTAAGAGCAACTGAACTTCATCATTGACCCGATAGTCGTACCTGCCGGTGTACGTTTCTGTATCTGTACATGACAAATTAACAATGCCCGATACAATGACGAAACTGTCGAACGATGCTACAAAGGACCGTCAATTTTCCACGCGAAACTAAATCATACTGTGCTAGTACTGTTAGAATCAGGCAAGCCTGCGCAGCGTCCAGCGACGCGTTTCGACGGGACAACAATGGGCGCCTCTTGTTTCCTTGTTCTCCGTTACTTACAATTGTCTGCTCTTATGGCATGTTTCACTGATTGTACCTACTGAATCATTTGTTTACTACGGCCCACGTCGATTTTCTTTTGTTGTAGTCCTTATGGCGCTTGGTAAACTAAGACAATAAAACCTACTTTACTTATAGCCGCAAATTATTGGCCTGCATACCTCAGACAAGTTTGCGTTCCACGCGCTCGACTGAGGTAAAATATCCTATATCATCACTCACGCGACGCAGATAATCTGCTTGCTCCAGATCCGCGTGGACTTTGCCATATAGATCCCTGGCATACCTCTGCGCACATTGATATTGGGCTTACAATACCGAGCAAGAAGGTGTCCCAGTCGATGCACGCAAGGATTGCATGCATCCACTGGAATACTTTCCTTCCCGGGGTTTCCCAAAGGACATGTCGAGCGCTTCGAGGGAAACGATTAGCCACCTTGCGCAATAACTTGCGAACCCTGGGGTCCCCCTGCGAGACCTATTCTGCGGAGGTGGGAGAGAGTACAGCTAGATCGACATTCCATACCTCACTTTCACGGCCGTTCTCCTGGCGCTCTCATGTGAGTCTGAGGGACTTGCCTCCAGCCATTCCGAGCGCTTTTCCTTTATCATTCATGGAATAAATTTGAAAGCATAGTTGAGTAGGAGTTTGAATGGATTCCTGAGATGAGGAAGGCGGGGAACTGCACGTCGGATAGCCAAGGTAGCTATCGCATGGCTGTGCAGAAGCTTTGAATATGGGTGTGGGAGCGTGATAGGCCAGACTTCATCCATCACTGGCCCTTACTTTCAAATGCTTGATATTACAGAGGTAAGCATCTTGGTACACTGATGGGCTGCGACTCGAAATACCGTCAAGATGGTATCATGTAGGTATTACCGAGTACTGCGAAGTTTTACACAGAAATACAGGAACAAGCCTACACTTGATGGAATCACGCCACCGTCAGGCACATGTTGCAAAAGTTGTTGAGATCTGAAACACAATGATTCTGAATACAATCAAAGATAGAACTATGATATCGGACTCACCTACGTCGACTGATGCCTATCTTACTAGTCTTCATCGTCATCGTCATCGTCAAGTGTAAGGCACTAAATAACTGCGTTGGCTGGAATCCGGCCAACACACAGCAATTCATGTTCGTTCATTGCCTCATATTTGAGATATGCGCCAGTATATTCAACAAGATCGCACATCCAGTGCACATGGACGCCTGCTCTCGTGAGCCGCGAGCTGTCGATCTTCGCAATCGAAACAGCACGTCTGTCCATGTCCACCCTATTCAAAGCATATTCGAGAGCCTTTTCACGTGAGGCCGTCACAGATATAAAGGGAGTTCGACGTCGACTGCTCCAATCCATATGCCATTCTAATTCACGTTTGGCATTCCGATGGTCAGGGTTGTAGACAGCATTAGGTATGCTGGCCACAAAGCCCGAGGTACGACTGAACTGGGAACAAGACTCCTCATCAAACACTCGGTAGAGATATCGTGGGAGTGTCTCGTCTTGAGACATCGAAGACCTGGCATATTATTTTAGATAATTGAGAGTGCATGACAAAGATACACGGCACCTTGTGAATGTTGATGGAAAGTACGATTGATCAACCGGAGAAAATCTGTAGCTAGTATGATGTATTCAGTGTACGTTCGTTGTGGGTGTTGAACTAGCTGAGACTGGAAGATTGAACTTGTCCAATTCTATACATAAGTCCATGCTGTAAGGCGATAAGGCTGGGCAAAAGCATTGGGTGATTGTGTGGGACCGACTGCTGTCAGGATACAAGGACTGAAAGAGCCGTGTGTGACCAGGACTGACTTGTCCGTGTTTTACCAGGATTACCCAATTGGGAAACCATCTCTTTTCTTTTCGCAGTAGTGGCTGAGCACTACCGCCCAAAACATTACTCGATTAGGTAGTCTCATAATATCAATGTTTCCCAGTCTCCCTAAACCTCCCCCTGCTCCCTCCTGTGTAGTAGGCTCGTATATATATATATCATGTATATTAGCAATTATATACATAATAGAACATACTAGACCGCTTTTATTTGCTACCAGCTACCATTAGGCAATCAAATCATATTAAAACAACATAGTTCGCATTTTTATGCCCCCCCATGATCTACAATATGTGTAGTATGATGTATAGACCCATATAATATATTATCCAATATTTTAATTGTGATACAAGGTAACATATATGCATAGATACTAAAAACTCGAGATTTGGTATAGACTTCTGTAGGGCATAGTGTGCAGTATAACAAGAAAGCTCAAATCAACATTTTTACTTGTAGAATCAACCTGCAACACTTCAGGAACATAAAAAATAATATTTCTGATGCCACCCTATTATACTACACATTGTAGATGATGAGAAGCATTGTGTAGTGTGGTATGGCATGTTTTTATGTTTTTCATATTTTTTTCAACTTTTCATGGATTCCCCACAGATACATTCATTCCACAACTCTTAGTTTAGTGTCCCATTGCTCGGAAGTACATACCTGGACGCCTATAGGTGTATTACATGTGCTTTGACTCTCAGATCTCGAATATATATTTGATTTATCCTCCAGAACACTAATCTCCTCATATATCCCCTATTCCAATGGACATCAAACCATCGGCCTTCTGGAGTTAAGAGAGTGTGTTAAAATGTCATCTAGAGTGTATATAGTATATATATGAGTGTATTAGGTGTATGATGATACATCAAATCATTAAACATGTGAATTATGTTGTTTTGATATGATTTGATTGCCTAATGGTAGCTGGTAGCAAATAAAAGCGGTCTAGTATGTTCTATTATGTATATAATTGCTAATATACATGATATATACGAGCCTACTACACAGGATGGAGCAGGGGGAGGTTTAGGGAGACTGGGAAACATTGATATTATGAGACTACCTAATCGAGTAATGTTTTGGGTGGTAGTGCTCAGCTACTACTGCGATCCGAAAAGAAAAGAGATGGTTTCCCAATTGGGTAATCCTGGTAAAACACGGACAAGTCAGTCCTGGTCACACACGGTTCTTTCAGTCCTTGTAATTCCATCAGTGGTTATCCCGATTGTGTAGTGAGCATCTTTGCATCGAATTCAGAACTTACATGTAAGCTGGGATGGCGCCAAATTGTACGGCTAGTTATACTATAAGTGATCACGTGTAGTCAGACCATCATGATAGAATGAAAACTGTTACCTTACACATCGGGGTTTGTGATATTTAAGACAGGTTTGAATGTCGTGCGAAATGACAAGATAATACTTAAAATTTAGGTTGTCGTCTAAGCAGAATGGAATTTTCAAATATTAATTAGATCTTGTGTGACACGCGAAACATAAAGCATTAGCAAATATTTTGTTGCCGGCCGAATGTCAACGACAATAAAAAATATAAATGTATATTTAATGCTTGCCTAAACTTCAAAATAAAACTTCACGTTTAATACTCGAAAAAACTTCAAGCATCGCACGTGACTGAATACCTGCTACTGTATGAAGTTTAGACCGCCACTTAGACGGGCGTCAAAATTTGAAATACCCCCTGATGATAAAATGTGAAGATAAAACTTCAAGTTTTATCATCAGATTAAATAGATCGCCCGATGATCGCCCACTCATTGCCCACTCATCACCCATTCATTGCCCACATCAGAGTAATCACAGTAGTCGTAACTGTAGAAAGTCTGTAGAAAGTCTGATTTTTTGTATTTACACATGTAATAGATTAAGATTGATATTCAATCACAAGATAGAGATAGTACAACTACAGTATTACTCGAAACCGCCCATCGAGCAAAGTGACCAACAACCCAAGATACCTTTACATTTTCCAAGTGGGTACTGAAGCTTGACGAGTACATTTTCACGGGGAAATGAGGATATATAGCGAATGGATCCATGGTTTGAGCATGACGATCCAGTGGGACAAGTTTTTGTACAGCAAACGTTAGTTCACCTGCAGGCGTGGCATAGATATGTCGAATGCTGCCGGGGACAGGAGATGATAGTCGGTCACCCCGAGGATAAAAAAAAACTTGACTATTTCCGACGTGAGTAGAGGCCCTGCTGTAGATAAGGCTGTTAAACTTTAGTCGTGCGCATAGTATGGCTGTGCGTCGTTTGATTAGCGCATACAGGTCTTCAGGTACAGCAACAGCGCTAGTGGAGGGAGAAGCCTGTACACTGTCGTCCAAAGGATCCTCAGCGAGTTCTTCTCCGAGACTTGTAGTGCTCTTGGGAGCGGACATCTTGTCGAACAGAATTTTGCACTCTTGAATAGCTGGCGGACAATCCGGTCAACTAAGCCAACAGCGAAGTTTTGAAGTCTTGATGAAAGAATATAACATGGTAGCTTCCAACTCGCCTTGAAAAATCAGTTTTGCTACTGTATATAAGTGACCGCAAACACACACCAATCTTGTGATTTACTGGAAGACGCTGAAGTATTCTGATTAAACGTTCGAAAGGAAAGCACCACCAAGAGTGGGCAGGGCCAAATAGAAGCAAAAAGTCGTATATGTGGAAGGCGGCATGGTGATTCGGACGCAGAGCAAAGGTGGGGTGTATCTTCTTCAAATTTCCAACATAACGCGCAATGTGGGAGCGATACACATGTGCTCTCTCTGCAGAGGTTGATCGGGCACACGCGAGATAAACCGCGCAAACAAGCTCCATAGTATGGTCGAGAATAGCTCTATGGCGGGTCCCGACTTCATCAGAAGGATGAGAGGTGCCAGCCCCCCACAAGCTCACAAGGGCAATGGGGATGTAGACAGTGATTAGGGAGCGCCACTCGTCCGCTTTCATCGTCCCAGCAGATGCACTTCTGAAATCACTTGGGGCCAAAGTAAACCAAGATGGAATGGTTATCTCCTGGATGACGTCTCGGACGCGATTGAGTGCATCTGGGGAGTCGAGCCCGTGTTCCTTCTGCGGAGCAGTAAAAGGTTTTCCACGGCGCTAAGAACAAACATGAGAAACTCATACACAGGGAGCGGCAAATTAAGAACTTACCCATTCAACTAGAGCTTTAACGTAGTCAATTTTGAACACTCTACTAGATTTCTGGGGAATGCATCGCAAGGCTTCGCAAACAAACTTGAGGGGTCCTGTGTTCTTGTGAGACAAATTCTTTTTCAACTTTTCCAGGTCTTCGTCATCGGAAGGCACCTGGGTAACCAGAAAGGTGTGTATAGCAGCAACCTGAGTTAATTCCTTGGAAGTCATCCCTGGAGGCATCTCGCCTAAATCGCACGAAAAGGCTGGAGGGGATGAGGATGAAGCCGATGAAGATGAAGTGGTCGTCATAGTCAAACCGAGAAGGCTACGGGAGTGATGTTGTACTAAGCCTTCTAATATACAGTGCATCGGGTCGATGACCAGCTGGCACGAGGGATCCCAGTATGGCAAATGCCACAGCTCTGAGTAGCGCACACCGTGAGCTTTGAACAGTTTCTCTCATTCGGAGGTCGTCGCAGCGTCCCTCCACTGCTCAGCGAACTTCCGGAGTTCATCTTTATTGCGAGGTTTCCAGCTATCGAAGTCAACTCTGCCGTACGTGGTCTTATGGTAACAATTGCACGCGCTACAATAAAAATGGCTACCGGTCCCAGCTAAGGAAGCCAGGTGACAAGCGGCAGGAAGATCACAAACAGCCAGAGCAATAGCGCTGCGAGCGAGCCGACCGGTAGGAAAACAAGCAGTCTTGGAAAATTTGATACCGCGCTCCCATGAATCCACCATGTCATTGATAAGCGGCCAGATGTAGTGATTGAGATGCTCGAGGGAGGGTTGCTTCAGACCAGGGATGATCCCTGCAAGGTACATGTTTTCGGGCTTGTACCTAATATCCAATGGTAGGTTCAAGCATGCCATCGAGATGATTCCAGAGGATTTGCTAGCACCACGCAAATTCATGCCTTCAGGATTGAAGAAGTCGACGTGAAGAGCGAAAGCATAGCGTCCTTCGTCTCCTTTATCAATAAAAAGTGAACCTGGCTCTGGGCCACCAAACTGACGGAGAAATTGAGCTTCGAATGTGTGTTTCATCAAAGGCGGATGGGGAGAACTGATTGAGTCCTGCAAATCGTCGCAGGCCTGATCCATCGCCGCCTCGATATCTGCACGGGAGAGGAGACCAGCAAGGTAGTCCTTGAAATCATGGTACACGAATGTCTTCTTCGGTCGGAGCACTCCATCACGGCCATGGTCAAGTAATGACTCGCCGCATTCGGCCTCTGGCGTGGGTTGGTGTGTGCAATGTTCAGGATATGTGGGAAGAGTTGAGCCGTCTGCATAGTGAGGGCTGTAAGTGCAGTGACAACGGGAGCAGACTGCGTATACGACAGTTTTCTCAGTGAGATTGAACTTTGAGAGTGCGGTTTCGAAAGTCGTTGGAATTTGTCTAAGCACGTTTTCATGGGGAGAGCTGAGGCTACCATCTGATCTCCGGAACGCGAGGAATAGCAGGACTGAGATAAGTCCCAAGATGAAATCACAGCCTCGCCTACTGACTCCCATGACGATTTTACACATCACACAGATGAATAAGGCGATCTGTGCGATTTCATCGTACTGAGTCAGCGAAGATTCATGGTGAATATCTATTGACTGTTGAGAATATGATCATGACGAAGATAGTCAACACTTACTGGCATCAAATTCGACTGCCGTACGCAAGTCCATTTCGGGCGGCTTGTGACTATTGAACTGAGCTTCCAAGCCATCTATCTCCAGTATGATTGCGTTCTTCCGTGCGATCACAGTGTCTGCATGTCGTTTGATGCTCTCCACGGCTTTGCGAAGCAATGGTAGCTCGCGACCAACATGATCGAAATTACCAGCAAGTAACAAGCGAAAGCACCGCTGAACGCGGAGCTTGACATTATCGAGGACTGTCAAGGCCTTCGCGGTTGGCCGGTATCTGTTCTTCTGTGAGACATCCCAACGATCAGTTGCTACACTGGGTTCTTGTGCAACAAAAGGATCCAACAATGTGAGTTGCTCAAGATCATCTGCCAGAGCTGGAATAGATACTGGTGGAGTGGGGTTGGGGTGCCCCGGATCGCTGGGCACATGCAGAGCAAGAAGTGGTTCGTTGTCGGTGAGTGTGAGTGTGCGGAGCTGTGAGGCTACCAAATCCGCGACATCAGTCCTGATGAGCGCAGCACGTTCTGCTTGAGTACGTTGTAGATGAGCGGCCAAAAGACGTTCTGCGATGAGCACCCCCTTAGGTGTGCCATCAGCAGCACGATCGCCAGTTTCGATGCATTTCTCACAGATGCACCGTTTATACACTGTGCGGGACACGGGCATGGAGAGCGGTGCGACGATAGCAACAACAGTATGTACCGTCGTTTCTATGAATTGGAATTGGACAGGGAGTGAGAGTCATAGAGTTGGATAGGCAGGCTTTTAAGTGGGACGAATAACAAGGGCGACAGAAGAAACAACAAAAACAACGATTGGTGGGATACAACAAGTTGTTGTTGCAATCACAGAAGTAAGCCTGGTACGAAAATGTAATGTTCATTAGGATAGCTACCAAACGAGGAAATAACGACTCACTTCATCGGCTGGTAGAGAGGCGACAGGCTAGCATGGTTGAGCCGGGGAGTGATGACTAGGACGGAGAATAGAACGATGGGCATGACTGTATGTACAGTCATGCCCTGAGGGAAGGTCGTCGATAGTGGAAGGTCGTTGTTGACGATGACGGGCTTGACAGTAACAACGAGCCTAGTGGAGAGAGCTGAGGGAAGGTTGTCGAAGGCCGTTGTCGACGAGAACGATAGGCATGACTGTACATACAGTCATGCCTTGAGGGAAGGTCGTTGAAGGC
>MU179324.1:72909-140295 GCA_016767475.1 Suillus weaverae | reverse complement strand
GCTCAGCTACTACTGCGATCCGAAAAGAAAAGAGATGGTTTCCCAATTGGGTAATCCTGGTAAAACACGGACAAGTCAGTCCTGGTCACACACGGTTCTTTCAGTCCTTGTAATTCCATCAGTGGTTATCCCGATTGTGTAGTGAGCATCTTTGCATCGAATTCAGAACTTACATGTAAGCTGGGATGGCGCCAAATTGTACGGCTAGTTATACTATAAGTGATCACGTGTAGTCAGACCATCATGATAGAATGAAAACCGTTACCTTAGTACTATTAAGAAGCGTAGCTATTTTGACGCGGCTGAAAATGTCGCGTCAAGCTTGTATCTCCAAAGATTAGTCTTTGCCATCATAAACTACCGTGACAGTCCTAAGTCCTGACTCGCATCAATCCCAAACTACGTTCCCCTTCCTACCATTACAAGTTGAACTGTACAATATTGGTTCTCTCCTTATTCGTTCCGACAGATCATGGCGACACTACCTCGAGTCTTCAAACCAACCTCGGGCTCGTCTATAATTTCGGGCGACGATACACCTCCACGTTCTGATTCTCCCTTCGACGCTGGAATAAAATCTTCCAGTGCATGGACAGAGCATTTGGAGTGCTACTCATCAGACGACGAGCCTGAACCGGCAGATGAACATCAGGAACTGCAGCCCATCGAAGAGACCTTCAAAGCAGCTCGTGCGCTCTACAACTTTGAAGGAAAGGCCGAATTCAGAGAACTGATAGTCGAGGCTGGAGATGAACTGAATATTTTGAAAGAAGAAGCCGGAGATGGCTGGAGTTTGGTGAGAGTGAGCTCTGGTGAAATAGGGCTGCTACCTCAGACATATTACACGGCGAGTACTGATCATACTGATTGCTCGACGCTCGTACGCTTATCTAGCTCATTCCGTCCGTGAAGTGCACGACTACGTTTCTTTCTGCACCGTTGGCCGTTCATGGGAGAAAGGAGCCGTCTACCACCATGATCACCCCCCAAGCATCTCTCCAGGAACAATCACAGCCGCTTTCTATCGTCCCTCAGGATACAGGTGAATGGACAAACCCTCCCCCAAGTTTCAGGCAAAGCCTTCTTAGAGGCAAGAGTTTGAATCGGTTCTCTGGGTTTGTGACAAGTGGTGCAGAAGAGTGGATTCTCAAGGGCTATGTCGATCCAGTCGCTTCAAGTTCATCCTCTTCACACCAGCGGATCTCTACGGAAGACTCCATCAACGATGATAATAGGCTCAGTAAACTTGGGCTAGGGGAAGCAGACAGGCACTATGTTGACGCTGGTCCTACGTGGCAACCTAAAGTTCCAAAGTTTCGAGTCTTGGTTCACTCACCTTCGAAGCGCACGTCGGGCCTTTCAGGAGCATATACCGTGTATAGTGTCACTTCACTGTTTTCTTCGACTACGGGTGAATCATATGATCCATACATCCCACCGATCTCTCCTACCCGTATAACAGTCCAACGGCGGTTTTCCCACTTCATCGTGTTACACACTTCGCTGACTAGACGTCTTCCTGGAATCGTACTCCCACCACTTCCTGAGAAACAGTATGCTGGGCGGTTCAGTGCTGATTTTGTTGAGGCTCGTAGAGGCGAACTCGAGAGATATATAGGGTGTATTGTGAGGCACCCTGTTGCACGATATGCCGAAGCCGTGACGTCTTTTCTCGGTTGTGAAAGTGATGTGGTGAGCGTAAATTATGGGTTTACTTTTGCTTTCTAACCCATGTCCAAGGAATGGAAACGGCTTATGCCCCAATTACTTTCAATGCCTGCTGCTGGGCCTTCATTCTTTGCACACGTTTTTCATCCCGCATTCAACGTGGATGTCGACGATGCAACGGAGGCAATCGATTGCTTCAGTCGTCACACCCTTGCAGTGGGCAAGGGCACGCAGAGCTTGAGAAACATTTTCGGTCGCATTCGTGAAGCGAGACTAGGCGCGTACGGGGATGTCAGTTGTGCCAAATTATCATCATGACGTGCTTCTCAGAGATGTCAAAAGCCGAACGATTGTTGTCGTATTCATTGTTGTCCTTGCTTACGTCGACACCTTTGTCTTCTGCTCCCCTGGCCGGGATGAACGAGGATGCGGAGGACACGCCTCCGCAGACAAACGGCCTCTTGAACGAAGAAGGAGCTTGGTGTTGGCGTGAAGGTTGTCAAGGTGCTCACCTGAATTTCTGGAATTCATGATTAACTGAGACATGACTCCAAGACTGTCTGAAGCTCACAAAAGCGATACAGAAAACATCAGATGCTCTGCAGATCACTGCAGACCTGTATGACGATCATGTCTGTGTCTTGTTCCTTATGCAAGACCTGTACTAACCACAGACGAAGGCCCGGCGCACCCAGCTTGCAACCCACGAAGCCCTCAAGAATGTTGCTCATCCATACCAATCGTATGAGGTATTTTGAATTGTTCGATCACCGGCTTCGCCCTGAGTGTGATTATTCCAGGGAATCATCGAAACCCACCGATCTACTGTCTCGCGATATAAAGATGCCCTCAAATCGGGGAAGGTCAGAACGCTCGCAATGTTCGTGGAAGACAACGACTTGATGATATGTATAGTCGAATGATGAGATGACCGCACGCTGCGAAACCGTCTTGAATACTACGATGGCTGAGATGGACACATACCACGACCAGAAAGTGGAAAACTTCAGCACAATAACGAGGGAGCATCTTGATGGAGAAATAAACTTCTACGAGCAGGTCCTGCACAGGTTGAAAGCAGCCCGGCGCACCTTCGACGCTCCACGTTATGACGAGCTGAGCAGGTCACCTCGTCAACCTTCAAGATACGAACGGGATTTAGAAGCCCCGAAGCTGAATCCTCCACCATTGCCACAACCTTGTCCTCATGTCTATGACTCAGCGCCTATGAGACCGGTGAATACGGCAATATACCAGGGGATCGGAGCGCTACTCGGGAAGTCCCAGCCTGGTGGGAGAGGGAGTCTTTTGGGAAGAATTTGGGCTGAATAAAGTACCTGGTACAGTATCAAAATTATTACGGCCACTTCAGGGTGTTGCGTGGCTGACTTCGTTGTATTTAGAATATTGTCAGCAGTTTACAACTCGGACACAAAAATCGGATTGACTTTAGTGGTCTCTAGTGTCCCTTTTGGTTAGCAATTTGAACATTTTGGTGTAATTTAAGTATCACCGTCGAATTTCTTTCAAGAATTGGTGTTTACTTATCCCACAAGACCCTGCCTCGTCAAGAAACTTAATCGTGACCCGTTGATGAGTCTGTTCGTGATTGCGATCAAGCTAAAAGATATGAGTTCCACAGATAGTGCGGGCCCAGGTCGAAAAGTTGTTGTCGGCCTCACAGCTTGCAAATTTGAGCCACAACATATCAAGCGCTCTCGCTGGAATCCTCCCGCGAAACGAGACGCCCTGCCACCCGGGCATCTGCCAGTTATCCAGCCAATTGCAATCACCGATTAGGCGAGCATAGACCAGCGAAACAACACCCAGATCTCACATATTAACTAGTGGAATGTTCAAGTTAGTCAAGAAATAAAACGTCTCAACTCATGCAAATTTAATAGCACTTTGTGATTGTGATTAATAGCTCTGACTGGCCGCCATTCATGTAATACGTACGTGGTGGTGCGTCTTCTGCTGAAAGCTTCATAATCTTGGCATGGAAGTTGCATGGAAGCATTGGTAACCTGTCATGCCTCGGTTACAAGACGTTCCTTCAGAACGTGATGGCATCAATTACCCATCACGAAGACTCTGGGGTGTGTCCCCCGACAAACTGCATTACTTTCCCCGCCATGGTCGAAGATTCCCCACAGTACTATCGATGATGACGAGAAACTTGTTGGTCATGCTCAAAGGTTTGCTGCAGACCCTTGTCCCAAGTCCCATATTCTTTGCCTGTTGCCTGAGTTGAGCGCTGAGCCACGCTGTGCTTATATGCACATCAGTGTTATATTTCACGCTATGGATGGGCACGCCTTCGCCTTACCTAACCGAGGGAAATTCTATATACTGCGAGTGGACGGACGGGCCAAATGGACAACACTTAGTCTAATCCACCTTCACAGCTCCAGCGATCGATGCCGTCGAACCCATCATTGTAAGATATAACGGAACCCTCGACTTTCCTTCTGTCTATGGAGGCCCTCCTTCGTCAGAGATTGATGCTGCTTGGACCAGAATATCTCCTAACGGTGCGTCGTTCGATTTTGTCCCATATATAATTGATACTTATTCATCTTCATAAAACTCTGGTGCCACCACCTCGAATGACGCTCAAGGAGATGCGTAAAGCAGGTGAAGCGTATTTACCTTCCAAAGTCAAGTATCCGGACAAAATTGGTGGAGGTTTCATGAAGTCACTCATCGGCTGCATTGTTTGGCAGGCGATGCTACACTGAGAGTCAGGTCGTTCTTGCCTCACTCTTCTGTAGAACTTGCTTCGCAAAATCGAGTATTACAAGCCCATGGAACTTTCGTTCCAAGAACCATGAGGCCTGAGGCCTGAGGTATATGCAGCACGCTCAACCCCTAGCTAACGTTGCGCTTGTGATTGAGCCGCTTTCATGTGACGATTACAGATGGACGACTGAGCTACTGCCAGAAATTAACATTGATGAGAAGTCTCTTCAGCACATCTCACAATCGGACAATATAATTGGGTATACTAAATGTACTGAGTATTTGGATTTCTGGTAGGATAGCTTGAATATTCAATAAAGCCCTTCATTGCCTTCCTGTGTTACAGTGTATCACCACCAAGTAGAAGACATGAAGATGGACGTATTTCATTGCTTCAGGTGTCTATCTTCCAACTTTATTCTAGCAGTACTGCATCCGCATCAGCGGCAATCCGGGCCCTGCATAGTATTGCCATTGTCAGTATATAAGCAAACCACACGAGTCGCGCGCCTATCCGACGTCCATCATACGTTGCAATAAACTAACAGACATTTGATCCATAGACAGTCGACTCATTACGGCCTAGGTCCAAAAATGCCGACTGTTGCACCACTCCCAACATATCCTCCTGCAAGCGCCAGAAAGTCGTTATCAGCCTCGCAGTTGGCAACTTTCCATAGCAACTTATCAAGCGCCCTCGCTGAAATCCTTGCACTACCTCCCGCGAGACGAGACACCCCTGCCTCCCGTAGTTTTCTATCCAGCTACGTTAATGAAGTCGCCCATCAAACCCTCCAGTCTCTGATCTGGGAAGCTCCACCGTATACAGACAACCATGTACACGCTCGCGTCCTGTTCCTTGCGGAGAAGCTAGCTGTTGTACCATCTTGCTTTGATGTGAAGACGCTCCTGGACATCGCCATCGCATACTTTCCTTACCCAACCCGCGTCCGTGCCCTTTTCTCCGCAGCCCTCGCTAGCACACCAAGCCTTGCTACTGTATTCACCTCAGATATGGTCCCTGTGCTGACTACCCTTCTCGAACCATCCCGCTGTGCAGGTTTATACGGCCTTCGCAAAACCGCACGCTGCTTTGTCAGTCTGCTCTCTGGTTGTCCCCCCGAGCTCGTGCGTCCATTCGCGAGGGACCAAGATTTCATGACAGGACTGGCACAAGCATACGACGAAGGACTCGCTGCACTAGCACGTTCGTACGGTGGAATGCGTACAGACATCGGTACACGCGAGCTGGATGAATGGGAGCGTATTTGGCTCGAAACAAAGGTCGACCTCATAGACAGCTTCCACATTGTCATTACCGTCATGCTCCAAGATCTCACAGTCGCATCCGGTGCAGTGTTGGCAGCAGAGTCAGAACAGACGTTCAGCATTGTATTTGCATTATTGGATCTCCCACCCCCACCAGTAGCACAAGCGGGCGGTACTCCTACTGCTGCTCCTTTCCTCAACCGATCGCTGATAGCCGACTACCAACACTCATATAACTTGTCTAGCACTCTTGCTTCTGCTCTACGCCGTGCTGCACGTGAAGACGCCCGAGTTGACCTCCTCGAATCCACCCTTCGTTCCTTCGACATCCAATCTTCTGCCGCTGGGACCAAAGATCCTGGGGCACTCAAGCTGATCATCAAGTCATCTGGCATCCCGCCTGGCACCTCTGCCTCTGGGAAGGGCAAAGTGGCGCAGTCTTCGAGCAAGGGCAAAGCCAAAGCAGTTCGCCCTGAACCTGAGCCACATGATCTCGACGTAGAGATCTTGCAGGTCATGGACATTTTCCCGAACCAGTCGCCCGAGTATATCCGGGAGCTCCTCAAGCAGTCTGTGTTCAAGAACGCAGAGAAGGTCATCGAAGCATTGTTGGAGGGCATCGCACCCGAAGAGCCCTCTGCTGCGGAGGATGTCGGTGTGAGCAAAAGTGCCCATACTGTATCCAATGAGCCCATTGAGAGAAAGAACGTGTTTGATGACGAGATATTGGATGTTTCCAAGATACGTTTGGGGAAGAAAAAGTACGGAGCGGCATTCCTTTGTCTATCCTCTTACTCACTATTATGCTCTATAGCCAAGACGAGACATCGATACTCAGAGACAGAGAAACAGTCGAGCAGATGAAAGCCGACATTCTGCGACGTGCAGAGGCCATGTTAGAAGGGGAGGAAGATGAAGACGGCGGCAAGGCTGCCGAGGTCGATCATGATCTTGACTTTGGAGACGAGGTGAAGGTGATGGGTGATGGAGAGGCTAGCAGCGAGGGCGAAAACGATGGCGACGAGGATGGGGTACCGCTGTTGAAAGTCACTCCAGAGACTGTTCTGGAGCTTGCGTATATCCGTGATCCGGAGCTGTTCGCTAGAGATGCTAATACGCGGAGGTCGAAAGCACGCAGTGAACTCAAAGCACAGACCAGCAAGTCCTTTATTGTTGTTCTTATTAGCTGCATTGCTGAGCTGACATATAGGCTGGTCTGATGAGCAAATTGAGGGATGGAGAATTATGCTGGAACGGAATGTATGCTATCATTATCTGCGTAACTGGTTGGTACTGATGCTCCCATCCGTCCAGCCAAACAAGGACAAGATCCTACAGAAACACGAGTTTTCTGGGAATAGACTGGTAGATTTGTCAACGACTGGAAACGCAAGTGGTTCTGGGTCATCGTCCCGCGGTGGAGATCACGGAAGAGGCAGGGGTGCGCGCGGGGCAGGGAGAGGAAGGGGACGCGGCAGAGGGTCTGGTGACGGTGGTGATGCGAGAGAACGAGCATCAAAAGACAAGAACAAAGCTAGCAGAGGGAACCACAATCGGAAACGGGGACATGACAAGAAGATGGCCAAAGCCGGTCCATCTTAACGCATAGGGGCGATGGATGCAGATGCTTTTCTCAATTTATGTGATGCAATATGCGGTAAAATATAACAATAGGAAATTTGTATATGCTGGTAGATAATCAACGTGCAGGCATGCTAGGCTCTGTTTCTTTGTACCGGGGGAAGAGCTTATCGAACCTCGATTCAAACGTGAGCTCAATCACGTCGTTGACTAGTTGCATATCTATACTGGAATGAGAACGAGCAAGGTTGTTCAATCTATTGAAAACCATACCTAGCTCGCCTTCTGAATCCAACGGGAGTGTCGCCATGGCTTTTATTGTGGACGCATCTACCACGCTTCCAATAACCTCGACATAGGTGGCAGTCACATCCACATTCTACCATCGACAATGAGAGTTGTAAAAAGTCGGGAGTACAACGAGCTCTAACCTTCCTTTGGATCTCTACCTGGCCACCATCACTCGCTTCGACGATGGCGGTGTCATCTGAAAGCTGAATCAAGGTAACGGAGTCAGACGCGTACGTGACAGACGTTAATGAAAATTAGCTCACTCGGAGGACTTTGCAGGGGAGACGGACTGTCCTGCCCTTTATTCCGGAAAGACGGGCAGAATTGACGCGCATTGATATATGTTCGTTCATGGCGAGCTCGAGACTGGGGATGTGGTGTAAGTAGTGAAAGCGACGCGTCTGTGGCTGTGAAGTGGATAGTGGTAGTAAACACAGGTAAACATACGCTTTTTTGTGGCGTTTAGACTTTAGCCATACCAGTATAGCTCAACGGGAAGGTTTTCCTGATGCAAGCACAGCGTGCTCATCCAGTACGTCTAAATCTGGTCATGCTCTATCATATTCATAGAGTGTCCTCCGTCTTCATCACTACGACATTATAGACGTCGGCCATCTCACCGGGAAGCATCTGAAAGGGGAGTTGATGATGGTGAGACATCACCCTTCTCATCCTCAGGTCCTGGAAGGTTGTATTGGTCAGGCGTGCCAACAAAACCAAGATCTGATTGAAGATCAAACATTAGACGGTACGTGCCAAGAAATTGGAGATATGTACATAGAACTATGCATTGACTCGACGTTGGCATTGCACGTTAGCCTTTAGGGTCATCAAGAAGCCAGCCAACAAAAACAAGTACAAGAACAAGAACAAAGAAATCGACACCAAAAGAGACTATTCGGTCGCCGAACGCTGCCCGATCTCGCTCTCGCGCCTTCATCAATGCTTCTTCAAGCCGCTGACTCTTATTCCTTTCCGATATTTCTCTCTGGGACACTTGTTCTGCCAGATTTGCTCTCTGCTCTTCCGATCGAGTAACTAGCTGCGTGAGCCACGCGAGTTCTTCCTCCATTCGCCTTTGGTTCTCCTCTTGAGCTTCATGTTGTTCTGCGATCAGTCGTGCGCATGCATCTTCTTCAGTTTGCCTGCGCAATCCTGCTTCGCGCTCTCGGATGGTGTATGCCTCTTCCATCTCCCGCTGTACTCGTGCCAGCTCTTCTTCGCGTTGTCGTGCTAGTTCTTGCTCTTCAATGAGACGGGTTCGAGCGCTTTCCTCTGCCTGCTTCGCTGCCGCCCTCTCGGCCTCCTTCTGTGCATGAGACGCTTTGACTTCCTCTAATTCTTTCTCCCTTCGCGCAAATTCTTCTTGTAGACGTGCTCGTTCCGCTTTCTCCTGAGCACGTTCCCTTTTGGCTGCTTCCATGATGGAGCTTTGTCGCTGCTGCTCAGCCTCTAGCGCCGCCAGCCTATCTCGCTCTCGCATGACTTCTTCGGCATGAGCAATGTCTCCCATCTCTTTCGCGGTGCGTGTCTTCTCCATATCCCCCATGAGACTTTGGAGGCGTTTCTGATGACTTTCTTCTACTAGTGCTCTTGCCTTGCGTTCTTCTTCCAATTCGCGAGTTCGACGCTCGTCCTCCTCCTGCTTGGCAGCAAAGATCTCTCTCTGCTTTTGAATGTGCAAAGATTCTTGCTTCTCTTTTTCATTCAAGACTCTGACTACATCGCCTTGAAGGCCCTCTAGCGCCTGGAGTTGCTTCTGGTGTTCGTCTTCCATCTGTAGGATTCGGGCCTCGAGGCGTACACGTTCGGCAGCGAACTCAGCTGCCATGTGCTGAGAGTTTTGCTCGATGCGCTCACACTCCTGCTGCTTTTTCTCGAGCTCCTCTTGAAGCTCGCTCCTCCTCTCCTCATGCTTAGCCTCCATCGCAGCTTCCATCTGTGCTCGGAGAGTCTGGATCTCTTCTTTGTGGTGATCCGCCTGTTCATCGAGGGCGCGCCTAAGCTCAGAGCCTGCAGCGGTTTTCTCGATGGACTTGTGCTCGTCGACGATTTCCCGTTGAATGCGGAGCGTAGCCGGGTGGCTGTTGATAAGATAACGGAGGGTTGTATGCGCGGACTCCAGGGTGCCATCATGGCGGAGCATCCGAGCACCTTTTTCAAGCAGGGGCTTAAAGAATTTGTCCTTACTCGCGAGCTCGACCTCTCTGGCCTCGCCAATCTCGGGTTTCACCTCTGACCACATATTGGTCACGATGAGAATGTTTTTGAGCGAGCTCTCCCCACAGAGCTCACGAAAGATCTTGAAGTTTCCCTTGGACTTCCCGCCCATCCTGTAGTCAGAAATGCGGTGCATATAGATGACACCTGCGAGCTTTGAGCCATGCTCGTAGCTGAGGAAACAATTAGCCCGAGGACATGCATTGCAATGGAACCACATACGCGTTGGAGAGATATGCTGCGATCATGGACAAAACATCTGTATCACTGCGTGTCGTGTCGTCAAACCCTGGCGTATCGATCAGGGTTACGACACGTCCGTTGACCACGAATGGCCGTGAGGTTTGCACCTCGCGGGTGCAACTCTCGAGGCTGCGGCTAACAGGAAGGTTCGACCCGCTAGCTATATTGATAAACTGTTTCCGGTGACAATGATCAGCATATGATTCAGAGCAAAGGGACTGTACGTACTGTGGATTTACCACTGCCGGTGACACCCATGACGCTAAAAGGAGTGTCAGTATTTTAGCTTGAAGACATGGAAAGTACCTACGCAATTCTGATTTCCCTGGCTGGGTTTGCCATTGTAACTCACCAGCTAGCAGTCGTTGATCAGTGCAAGGGGAAGGTCGGCTGAAAACCGAAGCAGCCAATATGTTGTGCAGACACTTTGGCTGATGAGAGGAAAACGAGGTCTAAATAAACCTGTGTATGCTCGTACAAGAGTCCTAACCTCATTGCTCGGAGCTCGCCTTAGACGAGATCAACACTGAATTAATTAATTTCAAGGAATGTGTTGATCGATCGGACCTGAAACAGCCTCGCTCCGTCCTCGCTGGGTGCGATGTCAGTCCGTTCTTGAAGCTGGAGCTGTGTCTCTGTGATGACGGGTTGTTGTATCCTTTAACACCGCCAATCGTTTGAAAAATACAGCTGCAGGAAGCTGATGCTGATTGTCTCTGTTTTTGTCTGTTACAAATCAATGGTTACACAGCCAGGCAATTCACGGTAAACTGCGCTGAAGGTTCGGAAGTGACAAGCTGTAGGACTATCACGACGTGCAAGACTGCGAGTTCATGATTCCTTATCAGCGAGATATTCATCCTAGTCAAAGTTGACGAGGGAGCCTATGTGTGTGTCAGAATAGCAGAGCAGGCTTCAAAATAGAGCACGCGGTAGACATCAAGTTTGAAAGAGTCCTTTCTCTGAAGGTGTGATTTGCAGTCCAAATAAAGCCAACAACGATGCATCACCGTTGCATCAGAATGTTCCCAGTGAATGCACGTTACGATTTCAGTGGCAGGGTTGCATCAAACCCACAAGGATTCCATGCACCAACATGACAAGGACCCCGGGAAGAAAAAGTGAAGTGGAGAGGAAATGCGGCACCCTTATCACAACAATCAAGGCAGTCCGGTACATGAGAAGATGTACACAGCACTGGTAGCAGATGTGAGCCCTTTGCTATGACCTATGAAGTGAACACGAGGATAATGCATGGGACGGATATTAAAAAGCTCGAACGAACCGTGCGGCAAACGTAAACTTGTCTCAGCTTCCAGTTTGCGCCCCTCGCTGGCGACTTGAGGTTCCATCCGAACGTTGCGTCTCGTGAGTCTGTTCTACAATGCAAAGTCGACCGCTCACTTGTGACTACTAGCGACTTTGGATTCTCGCGAAACTCTCTTGAACCCTCTGGCGAAATCCCGAATCACGCACCAGTAGTACTTGCATAGATAATCCCAAAGCTCGGCTGTCTTGAGTGTGGGGACTGAATATATGTAAGCAGGCTGTCTCGCGAGCAATGCTGCATGCGTTTCTATTGACAAGAGAGATTGAATAGGCCCATCGACTCTCTGCCCCCTTCCCAGATAAGATCTGCCATAGTTGGGACCCCGAGCGTCAATCATGTCTTCCCCCACCGAGACACAAGGGTCACCAGTGATGACACCCCAACGGACGATGCAAGGCCATACCGGATGGGTACGAGGTGTTGTGCACCTGCCCTGCGGACAGCGCATTATCACATGTTCGACTGATCGCTCACTCCGACTGTGGGACCTGAAAAATGGAGCACAGATCGCTGACGACTGGCGAGACGAGAAGGAGACAGCAGTGTACACTATAGCATTGTCTCCAAACGGCACCACCGTGGCTAGTGGAAGCCGTGATGGAACAGTGAGGTTGTGGGACGTCGAGACAGGAAAGGTCATTATTAAATGGACAGGGCATACTAAAGTTGTGCGGCCAGTGTGCTGGAGTGCAGATGGTGAGCGAGTTGTGAGCGGATCCGAGGACGGGACTACCAGAGTATGGGATGTCGAGAGCAGCGAAACAGTCCTAAAAACCGAGACTGGTCACGACTATGTTTATGTGGTGATGTACTCATCCGATTCAACAAACATTGCGACAGGCAGAGGCAATGAGAGCGCAGCAAAAATCTGGGATGCCTTGTCAGGCGAGCTACTCGCCACTCTCGAACACGATCGAGCAGTTTTCAGCTTGGCATGGACGTCGGATGGAAACAAGCTTATCTCCGGGTCATTTGGTCCAATTAGGATATTCGACACTGCCACATGGCAGGAGATCGCCATTCTCGAGGGTCATACAGACTGGGTCAACACCATCACTTTGTCTCCTATTAATGATCGCATACTTGCTAGTACATCATGGGATAACACAGCACGTCTGTGGAATCTGGATACGAACCTCCCAGTCAATCCACCCTTACAGCACGAAGACGATGTAAAGTGCGCAGCCTTTTCCGCTCATGCAAAGCAACTAGTCGTTGGTTGCAACGACGGAAATGTGTACGAATGGGATATTCTTACCATCCTAAAAGACCTTGGCCTTGAAGACCTACTGGCCGTGAGTGTGTACTTCATTGCTCAAGACCATACTAATCTCATACTCACAGGAACCAGCTCGAAGCTCGTTGGTGGACGTATGTGTCGTGTTTCTTGACCTTTTCTGTCATTGTAACGTCAAAATTATAGGCTAATGCTACGCAGCTCGAGGAGGATCAAACAGCGCCAGGCTTTTTCAATGACGCGCAATCCGATGTTCGTGTGCGTCCTCAACAGTTCATTAATTACTTCTTGGTCCAACCTCTAGCTCTCAGTCTTCCGCAATACGCGGTACCCATTTCTCTGCATACCGCCGCCGTGCTGCTCCTGTACCTTCTTCTGCGAATCCGCGTGCGCTCCTCATTCGCTTTTCATCACTTTTCCACTACTCTCACTCCAACACCGATGAGCCCACCGAACTACAGCAACGGACCATCTCCTCTCATCACAGTCCTCGTACTGTCAAAGTTGCTGCAGTACGGGACAAACAAGTGTGTCTTTCTTCGCGTACATTTCCCATGGCCGTGGTTTTAATGATTTTTGTTCAGGCATTGTTTGTTGCTCGGCGACCAGAATATGACAAGGCGAAACAAACACACCAACAGCAGCAGCAAAGTCGATTGGAATGCCAAGCGCAGGCATCGACATCCCACACCCATCCTGCTGCCGCCTCTACGTCTGCAACACCTCACGCTCCCAGTACCAATACTACCACAGCAGGTACAGCAGTCGTACAGCCCACACCCATCCCCATGTGGGCTCGCTTCGTACTGTTTATCTGTTGTGCATCTCCCCCGCACGCCAATGGTCATTGATGCAGACGCAATACGTGGACAATTATTATCATCTTTGCCCCTAATTCTGTTGAATTGTCGCATAAACTTTGATTTTACACCTTTTTCGTTGTAGTCACTCTGAACGATCTCTTCGTCTGTCGTCCTACAATTGACACATCGCGCTGTTATACATATCATCGCGTTTGACTTATCATGGCTGCATCTTCATCATCCTTTTGTCATCGACTTTACCATTACTTGCGCCTCTGATCAGGAGCTTCCTGATGATGGGACGTCCGTCGTGTCTTCCTGCGTTTTACGCAATTTTTTGAGGTCTCTCGTTCGCCAAGCTGTTCGTGACCAGTATCCAGTTGGATGTTTGTTGCTTGTGACTGCTCTACTTAGCACAGACTATGACCGTCAATTTTTCAAAGATTTCGGATTCGACTTTGATCAGCCACACATCAATCAACTGACAAAAAACTGTACAAAAGTAACAAAATGAACTCTGAGAACGCAATATCATGTAAGATTAAGACTTGGGGGAGAGGTACAGCGACATCCAACGAGAAAACGAACAAAACCAGCAAACAAAAGACAAAAATGTGGCGCTAATGCAAGCCTTGCGTGGGGGCTGTCAGGATCCGGGACAGGACTACCTATATAGAACATTTTGCACTAAACAATCTGATTGACAATCGAGCGAGAGCATCTGACTTACTTTGAGCACCCCGACTGCAGACGCCTCCACACAAATCCTTTGACATCATTCAGAAGGTCTGCCTCGTCAATTGCCTTTGGGGAGCGGATCTTGTGCACTGTCGCAAGCATGGCGTCCATGCAAATGATGTAGACCTTCTTAAGAAGGAGATTCTCCTTCTCAAGGCGCATTTGTATATTCTGGGACGTTTCGTCGATGAACCTCTTCCGTTTTTCAGATTTCATTTGCGACTTATTTCGGCGTCCATGTCGGGATCATAAAGGTCGAAACCTTCCGGCATCTTCTTACACACCATGTTGTTGATGTGCTGGTCTGACTTGGAGCGAACAATGAACGCCTCGATGTTCCTGAGCTGTTCACAGTCGCGGAGGATGGCGAAGTCGGATTCCAAGGCACGATTGTCTGTAAGCACGATGATGCAGTCGAAGATGTAGAGGCCCATGTCATTGAAGTACCGCTAATCAGACACATTTGGAGTGCCTGCTCCGGGAACGTCATACCAGATCATCCGGGTGTTTGGGCATGGATCAGGGTATCTCGTGACGGCGTCAGTGCATTCGACAATTCCCGTAGGAGCGGCCATGCGATCATTTCTGGACAAGCCACGGACGGCATTGATGACCGATGACTTGCCAGCTCCAGCAGAGCCAACAACTGCGATGTGAATGAATCCTGGGCTTAATGATACTGGGCCTTCATCCGACTGATATCGACTGATATTTTCGTCCGAAGAGCGACACTCGGGGCGAACGCCTTCGAATCATTTGCGCTCAACAGCGAGCCTAGCTTCCTCTGCTCTGCGACCATCTTCTGAAGCCAGCCGTTCCTGTTCTTCCAGGTGCTTCTGCACAAGTTCTGCTGCTTCCTCCGCGGCGCGCCTGGCACCTTCCGCTTCTTTGACTCGCTCCTGTGAGCATGCAGCCAGCAGTCGGGCCCTTGTAGCACTGTCTTCCTCGCTCGCCAAATTTCTTCCCCAGATGGCTGCAAAATATTCTGGCCAGACGCTGAAAGCTATAACCGCCATGACTTGGATCAATATCCATCCATCCAGTGCAGAGAAACCTGGGGGGTGGGCAATTTTACGCTGCTGGGAAGGGCGGCGTGCCAACATGTTTTCTGTGTGCATCCGATATGACCTAGACGAATTGACTAATTGTGGACTGCGGAACTTTCAAGCTTCGCTCACCTCTGTATGGATTGCAATGATCTGAATGCGGCGTCCAGGTGATGACAACTCTACAGGGCAGAGACGAGAAATGATTTGACACGGGGCAAGCAGGGTGGGTGTACGGGTCTTATACTTGCCTAGACAGACGCCAGACGAACACGAGGCTAGTACAGATAAAACGGAACAACGGCAGCCTCTGGATGGTTGAAAAGCTATTCATGTAGCTCCTGATGTGTTACGCTGAGGGTAGAATATTAGAGCATGTGTCCGCCGACAAGAAACCATAGATCAGATATTTACGTGAAGTTCTGTGAGTCAATCACATACAAGACAATCTGTCAGTGCACTAGGCTGCCCATAATGAATATCGTCTGCAGGTAAGCAGTAACCATCTTCAGCATGTCCGTGTTGCTCTGCGCTATCATTCAAAGCCAGGTGTATTGATGAGAGCAACGCGATTTCCGTCCAACAAGAATGGTTGTGATGTCTGTACTTCACTGGTACAGCTCTCAAGTCCCATGCGAACTCTCAAGTCCGAGCCAGATGCAGCATTGATTGAACTATTCAAAATGTCAGTATGCTATACTGTTGTGTATATCGTATAGTGTGCACCAACGAAGACTACAGTTCAGTATGTGTTCGCTGCACTATCTAGGCAGGGGACGCTATCAGGCTCACCAGTTTCAGCGTAACATCACCACTTCATACCATCACTGTGATCGTGATAGTGAACTGAGCATGGACATGCACAGGGCAGTAATCATGCATGACCCAGATGCAATGCTCAACTGAAAGACATGATCAATGCCCTACCCAGCTAAGCACAGTATGAATCTAGGAACGCACAATTATTGCACACTTAGGGTAGACTCGAGTCACTCGACAATTGCCACTACGGCACTGCCAATCAGGGTTACCACAATATTCCATGGCACCTCGCTAGAAGAACAAGTGATGCATGCAGTGGCTCACCGACCCTCGGTCATTCCTAGTAGTAGACGTGGCCGCGCACCTCAAGTAGTAGTTCTCAGTGCCAATAAAGGATTTCAGACGTTACCCGGCTTCAAGTTTTTGTCCTCCGCAAGGACACTCAAAATCTTCCCGTCACATAACCTTCGTCGTGTCAATACCGATGGGCAGTTGAAAGTCTGCTAGAGGCATCTGATAGCCCACTGATTGTCAAGTAGCCAAATGAATCATTATAAAGGAAGTGACAAAAATCGATCCTTGGGCAGTGGCAGGCGGTGAATATCTTTTGAAACTCAGCTCATGTACTCAAATTTCAGATGTTATAGTAGCTTCGCCTCGACGCTCTCGAATTTCCATCTCAAGGCTCGAGCGCCACCCCACATAGTCTCACCCCCAGTCAGAAGTAGGAGGCCATGATTTAGTGCTATCTTGGGCGACCGATCACACAGCACCTCGTGTCCGGTTGAGTTATGGATAGAACATCTATCCACGACCACCTTGCTATATGACTTTCTTCATCAAAAACGCAGTACCAGGCGGGGGGTGCGTGTTGGGGTGCATTTGCAGGTATTAGGAGGTGAAGAAGTTCGAAGTTTGTAGATCAGGTCAGTAGGGATGTAACCTTTTCATTTCTGGAGGGTTGTTGACGCGGAGATTAATAGGGCAGTGGTGAAGTACAAGCGCATACTGCGAGGCACGAAGCACGCAGGGAAAGAAGCTTCCTCCTCGGATGGTCTACATCGTTTGCAAGGCCTCTCTTTCGTTCATTCCGATTCTTATGCACGTGTTGAAATAAATGAGAGCACAAGCGGGTAAAATGTCAGACCCAGTGTATTCCATCTAGCGCAACAGATGCCCATGTGATATAATGACCGAGAGCGTCGTGGTTTTTAACAAAGGTGACGGTTTGTGGAGTTAGAAATGAGCGCGGAAATAAATGCTGAGCTGCCACAAAGTCCTATGAAGCTTGTTGACTTGCTTCGGGCTCGATGGAATATCAGACTAACTTTCTGTGCACAGATGTCACAGGAACATCAGCTTTTCGGCCACATGCGTGCAATATTTTTCCAGATCGCCATTAGTTTCGCACACACTGATATTGGGAATGCACTATGTGTCTCGGAGTCTGACCAAGAGACATTTCACAGAGTACGACGAAGACTCTTATCAAGCACTTAAAATAACTGGCCTCGTCAGCTGCTTGCACTGAGCATCATGAAAAATAATTCTTGGACAGAATACGCATTGTCGTTTTTGCCCAGATGCATGGCATGCCGTGCCGTTGACTATAGTAGTAAGTCCTATGGGGCCTTGGCAAGTGTCTTCGTTCCATGATTTGCAACGTGCTTCCAATATGTACAGGGACGAATATGAGCGAGCACAACTGCGTCCTCACTGTCAGCGTTCGTCACTCGCACACACCCAAGCTCATTACATAAAGCCGCCTCGTGGGCAAGACTTTGTCACATTTCTGAACCTAAATATACCGGCTACTTAAAGGTAGTAAGAGGAGTGGTTTGCTGTTCCGTTTGATATCCCCATGACTGTCTATGCGTCAGCCGACTTCGCAATAGGGCGCTCACTTTTGAATTTAAACGTGAGTCATGTAAATGATGACCTCGCACACTCTGACATTAGCGCTTAGTACGCTTATGGTGAGAGAAACACACTTGTTAACCACCAGATACAGTCTCTCTGAATAAAATATCTCAACCCAGTGTCTACAGCTGTAATTTGGGTTTGTGTTGTTACCGAAACGCCTCTGTGCCTCTCGATTGACATTTACAAAGGTCTATGACTATATCATCACATTCGATGATGAGGTACATTGTCCCCGATCATCAGTATCCTTCCGATTCTGAATTCAATCATTTCAAAGCTAGCATTCATTCGCAAGTCGAGGTGGGGAACTGTGAAGATGCTGTATCTGGTGTGTCGCTATCTGCCATTTGTGGCGTTAGCGACAAATACCTACCGTGAGCCTGAGTTCATATTACTGTTCGCATCATTCAAAGTGCTGTAGAGTTATTGCAACCTGCCTTGCCATTCAGTGTGGAGTACTTTCTTCAGAGCCTGTTGTACGATGTCTGACATGCCGAACAGCAATGTGCATTATACTTCGAGATGAACCCATGTCAGTGTGTTACAAGCGTCTAAGACTGGCGATCATCTCATTTATGTACAGGGCTCGTAGGAATCACGTTGGTGGCTGCGGAATGTGGGTTTTGACCTTCATTCTGCATTGTTCTGATGATGAAACATCGTACATATAGGTATGTTCATATTGAGAACGTACGCCATCTGGGGAAGAAGCAGGAAGATATTGATTATTCTCATGTGTAGCTTTGTCGTACGCTTAGATCTCTCGAGCGTCCCTCACGAACTGATATTCGTTTCACAGGCAAATTTGATTCCAGCCGTTTATGTCATCACTAGCTATAACAACTCTCAGACAAGTATGTTTCCGTTGTTGCCAAAATCGAAAGTGACACCAATCGATATGTTCACAAGTCTCTGAACCTCCGATCCCCAACATCACCAGTTGTTATAATGTCGGCGAAAGTCGTATCATTGTTGTAGCCTATGTCTTGTTGGTAGTTACCGAGTCCGGTGAGTGAGTGTTGGTGTATATATGAATCAACTTTGACTAGTTTCTTCACAGAAATTCTGTTTTTCACATTATACCGCTCAATCAAACATCACAAAAGGCTTTCAAGGGGCAATCACTTGCTCAATATTCTCATTCAGCACAACATATTTTATTTCATCTGCGGACTTGGTGTGTGGTATAACGTTGTTTGCAATTCGTGCTTGCGGCTGAGGCCATTTGACAAGTCTTTTCGCTCCTTGTCATGCTGACCACAGGGCTTCTTCCTGTATGTGTTCATCTCCTTCAGCTGGGCTTTATGCTTATTGTGCTTACTGGTCGGCATCCCAGTTTATATACGGTGACATGTTTTCAAAGTACGTCGTTTGCGTTGGTGTCGGCGAGGAGCAAAATACTCATGAGGACGGTATCAAAGCTTGCAGTCCATGGTACATGCCCTTCTGGTTACGCGGATGCATCTCGAGCTCTGGAAGTCGGATCGTGCTGCACATGCACAGGGATTCGTCCTTAATGATATAGCCCTGGATACATTTCCATCAGGCTTCTAGAGGTCGCGATGAGGATTGCGCCGAAATATATTTCGACACTGGTTTTCGTCTTCAGTAGCTTCCAGCAAGCGTGTAACTACGTAGCTATGTACTATTGGTCATGCCGTCACGGTAGTTGTACGTGTACTTATTCTCAATTCAACATCCCCAGTGACCAACTCCTCAATCACTGATACTTGTAAGTTTCGTCGGAGAGTATTCGATCATCGACAAGAAAACGAGATAGTGCCAAAACAAGATGACTATCGATACCGCAAGGCTATTAGGGTAATAGCTTGATCTTAGCAAGAACTCGAAGTACACAGTAATGATACAGAAATGTAGCAACTAACAAATCCGTTCTCAACAAAAGCAATATGATGTGAAACTACACGCCAATATGAATGACAACAATTATCTGCTCGAACGGAACCGAATTCTTCACGGCGTACGCAGCATGGTTGATCAGGGTACCCAGGCCGCCTTCATACAGTCCATGACACCCTCCTCCAGATCATTGAACATATTATCGTAGAAATCATCGACAACGTGTTTTGCGACAGCGCTGTCAACCATCTACAGTGTTAATGACGCTCTTGACCCGTATCGCTCCACGCTACAGATTCGTCGGATGATAGCACTTGAATTGCTTAATTCTAGCGTCTCCTCGAGTCGTCATTGATGGACACGTAAATTCCTGCGGGTCTGCGCCAGGAAGGGACTTCAAGATTTTTTTCCGCTGATGACTGAAGATAGAGCGCGAGGATCACGAATCGAATACCGAGGTGATATGGACTGACCTTCTAAGCTTCGGGGCACAATGGTGTGATGAAGGAAATGGCAAGAAAGATCGAGGGGTGGAGCAAGGGCGGAGTGCTGGGCGGAATGAGCGATAGCAGAAGACAGGAATGGATCAAATAATTCTGGGCGTGCATTTCCATCTTTTTGGTACAATAGACCCTGATATGACTGGACCGAGTGCTGTGGCTAAAATATGACCGACTAGCGGTAACCGCAGAGCCTGTGCCAAAGAAGTGGGCAATGTGATGGTCAACGATCAGCCACTATCCCCGAGTTGCACCTCGGTTGGCACACCATAATGCGAGGTGTATAATCCAGCGTATTTCATAGTGTAAAAACAACCACCGCCATAGGAGAGGATGATTGAGAGCGTCATGAAAACAAAGGCGACGGTTTTGTAGGGGTTGAAACGTTGAAGTATGTCGAGTCGGGTGCAAGATGAGATAACAAAATGCAGTGGACGACACAACAAGCAACGAGTGACGAAGAAGCGACTTAGAGCAAGAGTCAGAATGGACATAAGAACAAGAAGTACTAAAAGTCTCCAAAAGACCTGGATGTCTGCCAGCGTGGCCTTTACCTGAGCGTCATTTTCTGATTTGTCCGCTCGGCCACGGACGCGTAGAGCCACGAATTCCAAGTACTGGCACTGATTGGTTGTGGCTTACTAGACTTCGTATTGAAGTAGCTTTGCGGTTGTGCAAATGAGTCTTTCTATTTTTAGTAAGCACGTATTCACTCACCTATACTTAGGCTAGGCCAGGCTTCACCGCTTCCATATCATGGGCAAGAAACAGTCAGCTGGGTCATCTGAGAAAAAGCCTGCGGAAAAGAAAGGTGGAAATACCAAAAACACCAAGAACGCCGACAAAGGTGATCAATCCGAGGGCAAAGTAAGCTACAACAGTCGCTTCTGATGAAAACCGCACCTCGAGTCGTGTCCAGGGAAAGGGTGGTCTGAAGGCCGCAACTGCTGTCAACGTCCGCCATATTTTATGCGAGAAACACTCCAAGGCAACTGAGGCATTGCAGAAGATCCAGGTTGTGACACATGCCATCATATGAAGGTGCATTAGTTCTGATAGGTGGTTTGCAGGAGGGGCAGCGCTTCGACAAGGTAGCGCAGGAATACTCGGAGGACAAAGCTAAAGGTGAGTTTTCTCACCAGATGCAATGGTGGAATGTCACATTCTCGTCCCAGCTGGTGGCAGTCTTGGCTGGATGGTGCGGGGGTCTATGGTTGTAAGTGGTTTCAGTCATTGACTGACTCGGATAAGCGAAATTTATTTCTGTCATAAAGGGTGCATTTCAAGATGCTGCATTCGCCCTTACCCCGTCAACTGTCGACAAACCCATTTTGTCGCCTTTAGTCAAGACGAATTTTGGATACCACGTCATCATGGTAGAGGGGCGTCGATGAGTCTACGACCTGTGTATCTTCCGTATACTATGCACCCTTCGGCTTGAGTCTACAATTAGCGAACTACTACAACTACCATATGTGGGTGAGATACAAGCTACGGATATATGGATCAGAAATAACACCTGAAAGGACTGCAGTATAACTACTGAATCAGATAGTTAAAGCGTCGAATCCCCAGCAGAAACAGATGCCAATTCATCCATGTGACTCCCATAATAACTGCTGACTTGCGCTGCAGTCTATACAGACAAGCTAAGCGGTGCCACAGCCCGCTACCAGATCACCACGGACCTTGTGAGGCATGGAGGTAGCGCCGCGGTGCACATTATCACCATGTTGAGATAGAAGCTCAAGGAACAGACCTGGACTGAGATCAGCAAGCCGATTTCGGAGGCTGTGCGGGAGAAGTCTGACTTTTGTCCTCTTTGGACCATGATATTGGTATCGAGGACAACGACTTGCCATAATCCGGGAGTTCTGGAGCGGGGGTGACTTCCTCTGACGGGGTGGGGACTGCACGTGTTCTTGGCTTCCGAGGTCTTCTGGTCTGCTTTGGAGGTGGAGCCTCAGCTGGTTCCTGATCACGTCAAAACATATATATCAACAAAAGCGCCAGTAGTAAGTAACATGACCTAGACTTACAGTGGGTTCAACCTCTTCTTGAGCAAGACCTGACGAACGCGCGACTGCGGTGGGGCGCCGCCGGCGCTTCTGCTCATCCGCTTCAGGATCTGGTGTTGTCCCGGAAGAAGTGGGGGTCTGGTCAGGCTGTACGGTACCCCTCCGGGACTGGTTTCTCCTGGGTTCAACATTGGATCGCAGCAACGCAACCCTCCTGCGCTTGCTGGGTACAGCCGAAGAGGTGGGGTGAGCAGCCAATACCTCATCATCATGGCGGCGAATATCTGCAAGCAACGCATTGCCTTTCTGCTTGTTAGCCCCCCTGCCGTTTCTCCGGCGTCGACCTGCACCATACTGTGCAATAGCCTTACGAAAGTCGACGTGCGGCTTGTGCAGGTAGTAGTACGTGACACACTGGGCAGCAGTCTTATTGGGCAGATGTTGAGCAATAAGCCCGAATTGCTTCGGATGGGCAGCGTATCTCTCCTTGAAGACAATGTGCTCCTCTTCCGTCCAGAGGTCAAGAGCCGAGGACGAGCTGTAGAACTCCGCAGGGTCGTCCAAGAGATTGTTCGTATCGTCGTAAGAGTATGGTCCACGACAATCAACGACGGAAACCATATCCGGTATCCTTGCGACGTTCTTGATCGCCAAGTAGCTTGGATCCGTCAGCTCCTCCATCCCAAGATTCGCGATGATCTGCTCCATCTCAAGATCAGAGCGAACAGCGTCACCCAAAACAGCAGTTGATCGCCTGGTGGACCTGCCGCCTGCAGAAGCTGGCATGGATTCCTCAGGTAGACCGCCTTTTGACACGTTATCGAGCCGGGCACATTGCGCTATCCATTGCTGATGTAGCTCAAGATATTCTTCTCTCAGCTTTTGCTGCTTTTCCCGAAGGGCTGTTTCTCGCTCCAGGAAGTACCCTGATAAGGACGATCTAATAGACTGAGAATGTAAAGCCATTCTTTCCTGACGGGGCTGATCAGCTGCAAATTCCTGAAACAGCTTGTCTTGCGCATCAATGGGTGAAGGAAGAGAAGGCTCGCGAATCGCCCGATTGGCCCTAAGGACCGGAATAACACGTTCATCGCGCGTCTGACGATCACATTGAAGCCTCGTTAGGACTACAAAACGGAGGGCTTTTGCGGTCGAGTCTGCAAACGACGGACGACCATAAAACCATGTTGCGGGCTGTTCTACATCAAGTGCAGGAGTCAAAAGCTGCTCTCCTGCCTCGACATGAGGTGGGCTGCCGACAGATTCGGTGGCAATGACTTGTGGAACAGACTTTAGCAAGGGTGTATCTCCTGTTAATGTTCGCGGGGAACCGACATCAATATCTTTCTCCGGTATTCTTGATTCTGGTGAAGGAGCAGCGGTTGCGGAGGTGGACGATGGTGAGTCATCGATAGCCGCCCCCACAGATTTCAAAGCAGGACTGGGCGTAGCCAGACTAATGGGCTGGGTATGAACTTCATCAAAAAGAGGTGAGGTTTGGTTGGTTTGCATTTCAGTCCCTTTACCAGCTGAATCTCCCAAGAAGGCGAATTCCACGTCACTAGGGAGAGCATGAGAAGATATAAGCCCAGGAGGAGACATCTCAATATCTAAAATTGGTATACGTCTTCAGGGTTATCAACAAGTAACATGGACGGCCGTACCTTCTCCTGACGATAAACTTGGTGGAGAACGCGGGAAGTTCGATGCCAAAGGCGGACCATTAAGCTCACCGTTCATCATAGGATGGACCACTTTGGCACCCACGTGCGGCAACTCGTGGGGTAGAGGCTCAGGGTGCGTAGAACCTTTTCCAGCAAGAGTGTTCGATGTAGAACCAAGTCGATCGGGATCTTGCGACAACCCTTGCGTGGGTGCTTGTTGCGTTGTGCTCTCTCGATTTGGTTTCGGTGACACGATATCCTTCAAACCACTATGAGCAGATATAGCAGATTTATCAGGTCGAGAGGAAGCAGATGATCGGGATGAAGATCTCGACTTTAATCTTTTAAGTGGTGGTTCGGAAGATATCGATGACACTCTAGATCGTGCTACAGAGTGGGCGGGTGACGCACGTCTGCAAGATGGTGAACGCCTGCATGCGTCACGATCGGTGATACATGGGTCTGGGAGAGGAGATTTAACGGCATGGCGAGGCGGTGTGCTAGCAATGGAGGTCGAAGACCGTGTGTCATCGTGATCATAATGACTAGATGGTCGACGCGGATGGTAAGCATCTGTGTTTGATTTATCAACTGAGCGCGGTGACCGCCGAGTACTATCATCATGTTGTGGCCGGTATGAATCTGACCGAACAAATACGTGTGGTTCTCGGTAGCCTTGACCACTAGAATAAGGACGATAAGTATCACCATGAACAGGAGGGTACGCTGGTGACTTCTGGGGAGAGTAATCTCGTGCAGGACGGGCACGATAATCTGGAAACCTTGGACTTGGGGGCTCCAACCTACATACGATGATGAGAATAAATACTAAGTGACACACAAATGGACAAACGCTTCGTATCGGCCGGATCGATCGACATGTGATTGCTTCCAGGAGTCTGATGGCTCGAACATTCGCTCTGCCATGGTATCTCTGCGAAGTTTTTCCCGTAGAGGTGGTGGGCTCGGAGAGGATCTTCTATCTGGCCAAGACGACTGCCAGCGGGAACCGGGATCCCAGAAGCGCGGTTCCATAGAACGAGGCCGGTCGTAACGATCTGGGGACGGACTGCGGCTGTTGTAGCGTTCTGGTCTCCACGCATTTGGCCTGTAAATGTTCGGATGATCATCACTACGATAGCTAGGTCCCCCACGGGGGATATAACTATCGTACGGGGCGTATCTCCTCGAAGATGGACCAGGAGATGGAGATCTTCGACGTGCAGCAGAATAGGGTGACTAAGAAAGAGGGTATTTGAAGGACCCGAAAAAGTACGACTCTCACGAAAACTTACGTCGTGTGCAGATGAGAAACTGCCACCTAGAGAGCGCCGTATGTCATGTGCGGACGAAGGATTAGCAAAAGTAGAAGTTTCGTAGCTTGCAGAAGTCATGCTTGAGAGGATTGGAACCTCCAAGATGCTGCAACACTTGTCACAGGTAGGAATGGAAGGGAAGTCGGGTTGAAAATTAGCCTAGCGCGTCGTGGTGATTTGAATATTTGTAGAACTATTTGAAAGCAAGTGAAGGTTAGTTATCAAACATGAATGTTGAAAATTTGATGCAACTAGGGGCGAAGACGCTCAGTGGAAGTAAACGCTTGAGGTAGATGAGTGATCTCCAGCAAGAAGGGATTGAAACTCCGACCCCCCATCTGCGGGTCGATGTTGTTGGTATTAAATTGCTGGACGACTGCTGGACTCTACTAGGATGAACTCTGCTGCTTTCGCAAGCACTGGCTTTGGCTTCAAAGACCCTCGAAAACTTAGCTTCGAAAGAGACTGGATCCGTAGAGCAGTCCTGGCCTCGTATTGGATCGTCATTATTCTGGCTTTCCCATTCTGGTGGCATTTGACGAGTATCGAGAGACTTGCACTTCCAACCAGTCAAGTACGATCACAAGTTCAGAGCAACATCGTCTTTCCTATCGCTGTTCACTTTGATGCATCCATTAATCGACAAAATCCCAGCCTAAACTCTCAAGTCCAAACATTACTTCGTGATTGTGCGATAAATGAACCTGGAAGGTGGAGAGGCATTGACCTACGTCTACAGGACAGAAATGATGAAGGTGTGTGTGCTCGCGAAACTTGTATTAGTGGACAGGGCAATTTGACGTGTGACTGTAGTAGCATCTAGCCTATACACAGTTGTTCTTGGTGAACAGACCTCAATTGCCCATTCAAGACACTTGCGGGTGAGCAAGACCGATGCACAGTCAGGTGAGTCGATAAGAGTGCGGTATTTTGAAATGCATTCGACTGCTCTCACGTTAGCAACGAGATTAAGTTCTATATTGTCCGACCTCATCGCTCCCCCAAAGTCAAGCACTTCACATTCGCAGCGTGTCGTTCAATATTCAGATCACTACCGTCTCGCTTTTACGCTGCTAAACGAAGACGCAACCCCCAATCGATTTGTTGAAACATGGGATGTGCAAGCTGCGCTCGCGGGTAATCCATATGGTCCCTGTATTTCGAGATCAACTCTAAAGACGTTCTATCAGAATTCATATTTCCGCTGATGTCTCGACTCTCTATTTTGCACAATTTTACAGTCGAAAGTCAAGTCCAGTATTATGCTCCGTTGGCATTTGAGCCGACACGCCTGACCTTTGGTGACACCGAAGCATCAGGGCTTACTCAGGAAGACTTGACGGTGTTTATCAACTCTGCCGAATGGACACTTGGTCAGTACTCGTTGTGATCAACGGTGTCAACACCTGATCAGTTATCGTAGCATCCAGTGTCTCGAATGATCCTGTTCTCCACTTCGTTCTATTCGTTCCCTCTGAGACCCACTCACCCATGAACATTATTGACAGCGAAGGCAAATATCGCGTATACTCACTTGTGATTATTTCTGACTTATCAATAGGTCGTCCAATAAATCAGAGCTCTTTCCTTTTGCCCCAATGGGGCAGCATTTTCATCCTTAACAATGAACTCAATTCCTCGTCTCTTTCATATAACGATCTAAAACCAATTTTCCGCAACTTTGCCATCCAGCTCGCTGCTCTTCTAGGCGTGCCACCCGTTCCCCTCGGCTTGAGCATGGAAGGAGGCTTTCTATCTGACTGGCAGTTAGACGCTCTACTCCGGCTTCGTGCATTGCAGAACGTGCAAGGCAGCCAAGACACATTGCATAGCATTGTAAAGCTCGTGGATCAGATCAATAACATGCCTGTTGGGCAAGTGGTGCGAGATGATGTCCTAGATGCCCTTACGTCGCTCCACGAGGTGTGTTCTGCATCTGATGTCATATTAATGAAGACTGTACTCAAACAATGCAGGCCTATCGCACCGCCGCGGCCTCGCCGGCGCTTGCTCTGCGATGGTCCAGTAAGGCATTATCTACGGCATCACGCGCTTTCTTTAATCCTGGGATGCTGGCATTGCTGTACTTTCCTGCCGAGCACAAGTATGCGGTGTATACGCCACTATTCGCATCTATATCTGTTCCTCTTGTGGTGGCCTTAATTCGGGATTTTAGGGCGTGGAGACGTGGCTCACAGAATGACGGAAGGCGATGAGAATGATGATTGCACCTATTCTTTGACAGCTTGTTTGTCGTCCGCCAGGCTCTTGTGTATGGTAGAAAATACATGCAGGATAATCCTATAGCAGTGTATTGTAGCCGTCCCTAGTATATGCATGTCACCGGTATGGTAAGTATCAAGGTCAGCTAAAGGCAATAGTAAGATAAATTTGGGGATGGTCACTGGGGCCTTCGTGGCGGTGATTGACGTGACGGGTGCAAAGGGAACTTTGCCGCCGAATTTTTGAGCATGGGGTAGTGCGGAATGTATCACATATGTTTCCCGTCGCAGCTGGAGCCTCAATGGCATCCCCATGGTCCCCCTCTCTTAATGCGAAGGTAGAATTGCTATTTTGCGGCGGCTCCACTCAGATCCCATTGTGACAGGGGTTCGCGTATACAATTGGGTAATAAGTGCTGGGCCTCCGCCGTGTCTCCGTGTGCTGCTGCTCTCTTAGCACGTCTGCCACAAGTTCGCCAGCTCCTTCATTGTCCGGAATCCCCCAGCTGTGCCTAGGACAATGGTTTGCGCAGGTGCAGTTAAAGCCCGGTTGCTTTGATCACCGCCAGATTGTCCAAAGTTAATTATGACTGGCCGCCCTTCCCCTCCGGGTAAGTTACTGCCAGATACAAGATTCAGCTCTCCCCTGACCACGCACAATATGATCCCGGTCACTCCCTAAGTACCGAGTAGCAGTATAATTACTAGCCTTTGTATTATTTAGTGGACCCACTGAGCCTTCCAGGTCACGTGGGAGTAATGACACTCGATTGCAAGTACTGCGATCATTTAATCCCGATTCCCTACCAACGCCAACCCCGATAGCTAAGCATTGAAGACGGGTTCTTATACTATTGATATGAGCTCAACAAAGCTCAATTCAGAGGGAGTGTTGCTATTTGAGCAGCCGTTTGCACGGGTACGCAGTTACGCCTGCTAATTCTCAGTGACCTCACTACAATCACACTTCACCAGGTCCCTTATGAAAACTATCGGAAAGTTTTCCGTGCGACACAAAGGAACATAGAGCGCGAGCTCGGAAATGTCCAGACTGTCACGAATGACTTACTAAAACGATCCAAGAGCCGCGAGGTCAACCTCGAGGACGCCGTCAAGAGCGTAGATGGGATGATAGGTCGGGTTGAGAACCTCAAGCGCAAGGTACGTGTAGTTATTTGCTAGCTCAGATCTAATTTTACATCAGTGGGCATTACACGCAGCTTTCCGAACTGCAGGATACCGCTGGAAAGCCCACCCTTGATGTCATTCGGGAGAGGTTACAGCATCTCATGGCGGTAGAGGCCCTGCAAACCACCGGTAGCCTCGATTTTTCACGGTGGGCGGACACGCGGCTTGACAGATGGCTTGTTGACTGGGCCCTCCGGACTGGACGGGAAAACACAGCACGAACACTGGCACAGGACAGGAACATAGAGGTGTGTAGTTCCGCAAAGTGTTCACATCAACTCATGGCACCTACCGCTTGCACTAGACCCTTGTGGACATCGATCTGTTCACAGATATCCGAAGAATTGAATTGGCACTTTCCAAGCACAGCTGCACTGAAGCACTGGCATGGTGTAGCGAGAACAAGACGGCGTTGCGGAAAATTAAGGTGAGACTGAATGCTGCAATAATGTGATCTCTATGAAAACATTTTGAATCTTCCGCAGAGCACACTCGAATTTGAACTTCGCTTACAAGAGTACATCGAGTTGGCGCGTGATCAGAAGAAGCAGGAGGCCATGGCTTACTCGAAAAAGCATCTCGTGTCATGGCAAGAAACACATCTTCCACAGATTATGCAGGCTGCCACTTTGCTTGCAATAAAACCTTCTACGAGTTGTGGTCCGTACCGCGTAAGATAACGTTGCTCGGCCTGCATTTGTATCTCATTGAACCTTACAGAGACTATATGATGATTCCCGTTGGCTTGACCTTATTCAAGCCTTTCGGCTTGCCATCTACAATCTGAACTCTTTACCCACTGAACCCCTCCTCAATCTTGCTCTCTATTCTGGTCTAGCTTCACTGAAGCTGCCTTCCTGCAACGACAGGTCATCCCACAATGTCGACTGCCCGGTGTGCGACCCTAGCATAAACACTCTAGCTCAAGAAGTACCATTCAGCCACCACGCCAACTCCACTATTGTTTGTCGAATTAGCGGCAAGATCATGGACGAGGACAACATGCCCATGGTGTTTCCCAATGGTCAAGTTTACTCAAGAGAGGTATGTCTTTCACTCTTGAACCCGAACCCATCACCAACTTCATGTGGCCAACTAACACTCATATTCTAACATCAGGCGCTGGAAGATATGGCAGCGAAGCATAAGGGCATGGTCACTTGTCAAGTGACTGGCCAAAAGTGCGAGTTCATTGCACTCAAGAAAGTATTTATCTCTTAGCTGTTACTGCGATTCTCACCGTGTGTGATGGACCTATATACGCTCATTTTTTCATCGTGTAATAACATTAGCAACCTGTAAGTAGTATATTCAGACTCGACGAAAGGGAGGGCTTTTGTCGAGAAAATTTTTCTGACCTAACCGGAATTCAACTGCATTCGTGAGCAAGCGCGTTTTGGTACGTGGCGATTGAGTGGTCAGTCCACCTGCACTGGTTGACGTTGAGAAGTTGACGTCGACATCCCGCTCGTGGCTGAGCGCTGAACGACCCTTCGGTGACACGTGTCTGAGAGCTTTCGTGTTCGGACGTGGTATGTGTCAGAGAGTAGCGAAAAAACAAGAACTGACAGTGGTAAAGTTTCTGTGACCAAGTTAGTACGTACGGGGTGAGGGTGCTGGCCAGGGCAACATGACGTGACGAAGGACTTGCGTAACATCATGCACGATAAATTCATCTCGCTCCGATCTCGCTGTTCAAATAGTTGTGGAAAATTTTTGCCGTATATATATCAAATATATATAGTGACTTTGTCAATGGTATGCTACGAAGTTAACCATCATATCTAACGCCCCTGTGGGCCAAAGGTTCCAGAAGCTGAAACGGCTGCATCATCAAGCCTTCCAAGAAAAAATGCCCCATGATGATGGAATTGGCAACAATATTTGACGACTGCCAAGGTGATTTCAGCCGGATTGACTCAGTTTAACAGTGAGCGCTACAGCTTGTAGATTAGCGCTCATCGAGATCAAAACCGTAATCACGTTGGTGACAACCTTGGTTTCTATGCGTTCACAAGCACATTCTTCAGACTTGCAAGGCGGCACCTCGCGCGCGTTGTCACGGTGTGGGATCTTGACGTCTGACAATGAGTATGATGTTCTTTGTGCCACTTCACGTGCATCAAATTGTGACTGGCGAGTGTAAATTGGGTCTTGGTGTGCCTGTCACACAGGCTTGACTTGAAACTTCATGCGCATGAAGTGCTGACTCTAAGCCAAACTATTTGTGTCTTGCCCACGGAAAGCCTACACTATTATTCTCTCAATCTTGATCCCTGGGGATATTCTTTTTTATCGTATGTCCGAGCTCAAGGCACGCAAGCGCAACCTCAGCAATCAGAATGGACCTGGACACCACATTCTGCCAACTGGTCCTGACAAGCAACGGATGACGCTTTCCTGGCACGAAATACCAAAATGGCAGAGGGATAACGAGTACATTTTAACGGGCTACAGACGGTAAGACTAGTTATCAACGAGTGCAAGTCTCCGACTTGCTGCAGTGAGAATATCGTTGATTGATTGCTGTGCTGCTAGAGTGCAGAACTGCTGGTCAGGTTGTATTGCATCTATCTACAGTTGTGAGGATTTTCGAGTCGCCTAACATTTATATGACATTGATTGATCCTTTTTTGAGTAGATCCTCATAATGAAACTGGTAAGTTTCTTGTTCTCTCAAGTAGACATGACCCATTGCATCTTCCAGTGAACGTCCTTAGCCATCTGGCTGGCGCTGTGGTTTTCCTCTGGATTCTGGTGACATTTCGCGAGCAATACATCTTGGCGTATAGCACTACCACTTGGCTGGATACTTCTGTCTTTGCTGTATTTCTAATTTCTGCAGTGTTCTGCCTCACTGCGAGTGCCATGTTCCACACTGCCACTTGCCATTCGGCACAGGTCAGCCCTTCTCAAAGTTGCGACTGCACGATCTGACTCATGATTCGAAATTGATCACAGGTGTCGACCCAGTGTCATGCACTGGATTATTCGGGCATCGTCAGTAAGTAAAGGTATCGCCACCTCTATCTTATTTTGATGAACCCTTCCGTAGTCCTCACCGTCGGATCTTTTGTACCATGCCTTTACTACGGATTCTATTGTGAACCAGCCTTGCAAGTCTGTTATCTGTGTTCCATCGCACTGGTTGGCGCAGGTCGGTGTTGTCCATTGATATCAGTCCATTAGCAAGTTATTTACCAATACACGTTTTTAAGGAGCAGCGTATATTGTTCTCAACCCTGAATATGCAAAACCAACACATCGAGGCGCACGTACTGGTGTTTTCATTGGTCTCGGATTGTCCGCTGTGGTCCCGGTGGCTCATTTATTGGTATCGCATGGAGCCTCCAAGCTATTTTCGGAGATGGGTTTTGGTTGGCTGCTCGCATCAGGCGGACTATACATCACAGGCGCGTTGATTTAGTGCGTAGGGCCTCATTTCCCGCCCTCCGCACATATGCCTGACGTTACAATTCATCCCCGCGCAGCGCTAATCGCATTCCGGAACGTCTGGCTCCAGGGAAATTCGACATACTTTTCGCGTCACATCAAATATTTCACTTCTGTGTGGTCCTGGCCGCTCTAGCTCACTGGATGTGTGTCTTGACTGCCTTCGATCACTGGCATTCTGGCTTGGACGGATGGAAATTGTGACATGCTGGTGTTGCGTCGCTGCGTCGTGGGTATTGCGCTGCGGTTGGACAGCCTGAGAAAATATTTTGTCGGAACATGCCCCAAGGACGGCCTTCGCCTATACAGCAAGCTCACGGTTCCGGCGGAGTCGTTAGCGCGGAAACAAGATCCACGTTGCAGGGTGTATCCGTAAGCCTAATGGAAGTTTGGTCATCCTTGTTGAATGGTCTTGATAGTATACCTTCGATGATTGCCATGCGGGAGTCCTCGGGACGTGTGTTTACAAAGGTGACGTGTGCGTTAGACGATAGACGGATTTCGTTGTGAATGGGGATCGATGCTCTGGTCCACCGGTGTCAGACGGATGATGACGAGTATATGCAAAGATGCCTTGCCACACCCAGACCTCGAGGCTTTGGCCGAGCTTTATTTTTTTTAGGTACTTGAGGGTGCTGCAATTCAGGGCCGGATGCAGTATCTCTGGCGGGCAATGAAGGTTAAGGAAATGCACTATAATGGACAGGACGTACAACACAAAGTACGTTAGGCTACACTGCAGAACGTCGTCATCGTCTCCGACGGGGAGCACAGACGTACACACACAAGGTAAGGCCACGAGACGATTACGTATTTACTGCATCTTGGGCGGAGCCGAAGCCAATAATTCTCACCCAGCTATTCCAAGATCTTGGCAGATGTCGATCAGATCACCGAAAGGCACTCATGTGCATACATGGCGAGGCAGCATGTTGGCGTCTCGCATGCACGGGATATGAGCCATGGACTTGAGGTGGCATATAAAGTCGCGCCATCACGCAAGTTTTCGCTGCCGTCCTCAAGTATTATCTTTCGCGTCCGACAGCTTGTATCATGTACACGGTCGGCCTACAATCCGCTGCCGACGCATTTCTTCTTTCTAGCCTGAAGGCCCAAGTGGCTCTCGCTTTACTTGTTCTTTTTATTCTTCTTTTTTTCGGTTTTGGTTCTCAAAAAGATGGTGCTCTTGACGACACCCCAGTATTTCTCCCTGGCTCTCATCTCCTCGCCATTACCCCATTCTTCCGCCGACGCTTTGAGTTTCTGAACGATGGTTTCCGTAAAACTGGCCAGTCCCTCTTTCAGTTCAACATGCTCCGAGTAAGCATTATAGTAGCAGATCTTCTCCAGCGACCACTCACTACAATGACTGCAGGAGACGGTCATTGTTGTTTCCGGAGAGTCAGCCCGGAAATCGTTCTTCGCCAACAAGCACTTCGACCTCACTGAAGGCTTTAAAATGCTTTCTGGAGCTGTCAGTATCTCCCTCTATGATCAATCGTTTGTGCGCTAATCCTGACGCTATTTAGATCCCTGTCGTCAAAGGGGTGACTTCCAACCTTCAGGCCAAGCGTATTGCACAAATTCATAAGCGTCTCTCCTCCGTTCAGCGAAATGAACACCTTAGCGGCCGTACGTCGTATCTATCCAGTTATTTATTCTATCTCATCTCATTTTATCATCATTCCTAGTCATTGTCCCCATCTTGGAGGATTGCCGAAGGGTAATGGAAACGTGGGGACCATCAGGAACATTTGACCCATTTGAAAAAATTTATGAAGTTGGTTTTTGGATCTATTAGGCTCGTCCAGCTCCTGACCATGTACACTACAGCTTTTATTCCAAATTACTGTACGATCGCTCTCCTGCGAGGAGTTAGCAGACAATCCTGTCCAAGTTGCACGTCTCAAGGAACTCTACGATACCTTGGACAGTGGAACAACGCCCGCGACTGTCTTACTTCCATGGCTACCCGGGCCTAGCATGCTTAAGAAGCTGTGGGCGACCAAAAAAATCTACGACATCATCGTCCGGGCCATTGATGAACGGGAGCGTAGTGGAATATCTAAACCTGATACTCTGCAAATGCTTCTCGATGAAAAAGACGAAAGGCTTGTTATTGTCGGCGTAAGTTTTCCTGTAGAGCATGGTCATTCCGAGTCATCTGACGTTTCAACAGTTCATTTTGGGTTTGCTAGTCGCTGGTGCGCGAGCGACTGGAACAACAGCTTCATGGCTCATCACCTACCTTGGTGATCATGAGTCCAAGGACGAAGTAATCGCCGAAGTGGAGCAGCTCCTGGCAAATTACGTCTCCCCTAACGTCTCCCACTCTCTGTCACAACAACTTTCGTCCATTCCACTAGAGGCTTGGGAATCTGAGACACCCGTCCTTGATTCTCTCATTCGCGAGACTCTCAGGATTGCGCAGCCTCATACTGCCATGCGCAGAAACCTCGGACCCGACGTGACGATTGACGGAAAGACTATCCCATCAGGGGCGTATGTAGTATATCCTTTCTCGGACGTTCATCTCAATCCAGACCTCTACCCTGATCCATGGAGGTTTGATCCCAGCCGCGAGGAGGCGACGGTTCCGTTCGGTTACGTTGGTTGGGGAGGAGGTAAGCCACATTATTGATTGCGCGCTTGTTGACAAATCTAATTTCCCGGCAAAAGGTAAGACGCATTGTCTTGGCCAGCGCTTGGCTCGACTTGAGCTCAAGCTTGTCACCTCCATGATGCTACTTGGCTTCCGGTACTCCCTTGTCGACAAGAAAGGCGAGCAACTCGGCACATCCCCTCAACCAAACTGGAACGATATTCTACTCTGTCGACCGGAACAGGATTCGTGTTATCTTAAACACGAGAAATCCGTACTTTCACTTTAACGCAAGCTGGACTTGACTTATTGGACAATCCTTCTCACCCTGCCAACAAAGCGGGATCGTGTTCAGCCTTTTTCGGACATTACTACATTACGCACACAGTTCTAGTCACAGACCAATTGGACACATCATTTATTTACCTTATACTTCATTTCAAAAACTGCACCGGCCCCGATACTATGCCCATAACACACTTCGTTACCCGTCATCACTCCCTTCCCCAGCCTCTCGTTTGTTAGATATCTAGATGTATGTGACTTATTAATCTAGTTAGATAGAAGTAATATGCCTGTATGACAATACCCATGTAGCGTTACGATGCTCCATTTGTAAAGCTATTACACGCCGGACGTGTTGCATGGTCCTCTGATCGATGAGTCTGTGATAAACGCGCGGGTGTGAACAAGGCGTGCACAATATCGAGCAATGCTAATCCGTCGATCCCAGTAATTTTGTTAGCCAAAGTATAACCTGTCCTTCGAATTAATCCCTTTTGGCCGCTCATCTCTCCGATTAGGTTTCTCTGGCATCACAGCCTCAGAAATCAGCTCCATATTCTGCTTCTTCTCTGCAAGCCTGTTCTGCATCTTTCGTTCCTCCCTCGACCGTCGCTCTCGCTCTGCAAATCTTGCTCGTTGCTCTCTCGATGGCTCCCACTTGCTCCGCAAGATGCGGCGGACAGCCTCTGGGCTAATCTTGAACTTCTCTGCAAGCACCGGCGTCGAAAACGTACGCTTGTCATAGATATGCATGGCACGCAGACCGTCCATGGCTTCGCGAGATAATTTACGTGGAGGGGACCACCCCTGAGGGAAAGCCTCCTTGATGGCGAGACGGTGGCGCTTCCACTCCTCTGGTGTGTCTCCCATCGGCGCGTACTTTCGTCGCCTCGGGGGTGGTTCATCTTCGCTCAAATCGAGGGTTTCTCCTTCTGCATCTTCCGCTAAGGACAGAGGTGCAGGATGTCCGGCCAGTCTCCAGTCCCTTTTCTTTGGTTCATTGGTAGTGGAATAGTATCTAGAGAGCGAGCTTTTGTGAAGCAAAAACTGCGAAGGCGTACGAAGTAGTGACGTCAACTTATAATAGTTGAACCTCGTTGTAAACTGAACGGCCTGCATGATTACACGGATGATGGAAATTAACAAAGACTTAAAACCTAGTGAGTAAAATTAGTGGGTGGGTTTGTCACGGTACTTGCCGAGTGATTTCGTGAATGCTTCGACTTTCAATCATCTCCTAGGAAGGAAGCCACCATCTCTGCCATCAGTTCCCAGCTTATCGTATCGACCTGTTCTCTTCCCCTCCTTCCTTCTGCAAACATTTGTATTCGATTTATCGCGCCTGATTATACCCGATGGCCGACCTATCCGATCCCAAAATCGACGAAGGTTAGTCTGCGAAGTTATCACACATCGCTTAGTGAAATTGGGTTTACCAGCAGCGTGGTGCTGATCCTTGTAGCTTACCAGGATGTTCGTTCCGACAAATCCGAGACTAACTGGCTTTTACTCGACTATGAGGTCAGAGTTTATGTTTCCAAATGGGTCTGATTACCTTGATACGTTTAGGTCCTCCCTACAATGATCACTCGCTTAGTCTGACCGCTCTGACAAGCTAACAGTCACACAGACGGGAACGGGTGGTCTCGCCGAGTTACGCGATGCACTTGGCGATTCCAAAGCGTCTTACGCATACGTTCGCGTCACCTTCTCCAATGACAAGGAATCTCAACGGGAGAAATTCATTCTAGTAGTGTGGATCGGTCCTGGGTGCAAAGTGATGCGGAAGGCCAAGGTCAGTCCTCAGTCTGTTTCTTTACGTGTGCTGCTGCGTGTATGGATATCTTTATTTTTCCAATTTTAAAAACACACGCGGTGGCGGCGGCTTGCACTGCCTTTCAGCGGTGAATCGATGACAATGATGGTGTAGTACTTAGTCTGACATGACTCTTTTCTGTATTATCTCGCAGATCTCCGTCCATACAGCCGATGTCAAACAGGTGTTGCGTGTCTACTCTATTGAAGTTCCTGCTCGGGAAAAAGATGATTTAAAGGAGGATCCGATTGTGGTGAAGCTGCGGAAGGTGAGCGGTCTAATAAAATCTGGAGCGGGAGATATCCATCGGCCTCACACATTAATCTTGTCAGGCCGGTGGGGCTAGTTATGACGGGGTGTAGCTTACATCACACAAAGTCGTGCTCTCAATTTCGTGGCCCTGCACTCGTGCGCTTTGTGTGCCGTCGGATTTATATGACTCATTTACCACTTGTATTGCGCATCAATTGTGCCCGAGGTCTGACAGTCTTTTGGTCAGCTCGTGAGTCATACAAAGACACTACCCTGACATCGCATTGCGCAACGGTACCTAAGCTAGTGCTGGCCAGGATATAGAAGACCCTGTTTCAAATTGTTTCAGGCCGCGTGGATGGCGAGCTTCTGCAGATTCTCGATTCCCTGTTCCTCCAGCCGCATACCCATCCATTCTTCCATTGCTTTAGCCTCCAATTTTTTTTCATAAAATGCGATCGATGGAGCGTTCCACTGAATAAAAGAATAATACAAAAGTACCAAAGGAATTAATCCGCTGGAACACTGGTGGCACGATCAGCCAAGTGTGACTTACCTTGAGTACCGACCAATCGAGGCGTGCACATTCCTTGTTGCCGGAGGTTGCATCAGCAAGGTCCTCGGAAAGAAGCGTGTGATGTTACCTTCTCCTGAGCTATCTTGCCCAGCTCCGCAAAAAGGGCTTTGCCAATGCCCTTATTTCTTGCACCCGGGGATACATACAAATCCTCAAGCTATATGTGAAGTATTAATAGAGACGCAGCGTCGCGTTGCAGCGTAAGCGAATCAGAATTTGGACGCACGAAGAGGCCAGGCTTGCCTGTCCATGTTGAGAAATTGAAGAAATACAGGGCAATGCCCAATGCTATTCCGGGTGCCTCGGGTGTTCCATCAAACGCGAGGAGGGTGTGGGCATATTTCTTTTCGAATATATTTTCTCGGAACTTTGACGGCGTATGAGTATGACTCCGCGACCTCTCGAATGACCCACCAGAGCAGGGGTAGCCCTTGCGGACTCGGGTTCTTTTTCATACGTCGCCTAGATAAAAGTGGGAAGTTGCAGTACATGAAGATCCTCGAGGCGAGGTGATTACATACAAGATCTTGAACCAACTTGAGCATGGCGTCCTGAGTCATTGATCTTATCAGCGCTGACAACAGCGCTCATCAACAATGCGTTATGTGCTCACCACGTCGTCTAGTTTAGCCGGACGAATGTGAAATGTAAGAGTCATATCTGGGTATCTTATTCTTCCAAAGCTTTCTGGCGGACTTGATGTTAATCCCAAGGATAAGTTATGGTCGAGCAGCTGGGGAATCCCTCTCCAAACGTGGGTCAGGGTGATCGTGGTGCCCAAATACGTACAGGTTTGTGGTACAAATTCAGGACCGCGGTACAAGCGTTTGTGTACACATATTTGTGCGTAAACCTTAGTCTGCAACTTTTCACCGTCGCATCACCAAGGGTATCGTGAACCCTCGCCGTAAAACATCATGGATCCCGCAAAATTGGCCAAACTTCAGGCGCAGGCTGCAGCCAACAGGATCGGTAAGTGTTTTCCATCAAACCGTGGAATTTGCAGCTTCCATTCTTTCTTCCTTCTTGACATATGTGTACTCAAGGCTGACATGATGACGCGTTGCAGGTGGTAAAGGGACCATGCGCCGGAAAATTGTCCGGAAGACCAAACCCTCTGCCGCACAGGATGACAAAAAACTCCAAGGTGCCCTCAAGAAATTGAATGTGCAGCCTATTCCTGGTGTAGAGGAGGTTAATATGTTCAGGGAAGATGGAAACGTGCTGCATTTCACTGCCCCGAAAGGTGTGTACGAATTTCTACGTCGCTTGCGAATAGATAAGCTCGCGTTCGGCGTCCCGTCAGATAAGATTCGTGTTAATTTGAGTTTTTCTCCTTGCCTTGTGTAGTACATGCCGCGGTCTCCGCCAACACGTTTGCGATCTATGGAACTGGTCACATCAAGGAGCTGACTGAGCTCGTCCCTGGCATCTTGAACCAACTTGGCCCTGATTCACTGGCATCGCTCCGTAAACTTGCGGAGTCGTACCAGGCCATCCAGCAAGGGCAACAGAGGCCACCTGCTGGTGCCGCTGAGGATGATGACGACGACGTCCCTGATCTCGTCGAGAACTTTGATGTTGAAGGCGAACAGGCCGCAGCCGAAGAGAAGAAAGACACCCTCGAGGACGTGAACTGAGTGCGCAGGCTGCTTGGTGCACGCGGTTTGGAGAGGAGTGTTTGTTATATCGGTGCTGAGAGCTAATTTGATGGGTGGTGGGAAGAGTTGGAATAAAATGACGGATAAGTATCCGGGTAACAGCCAGCTCCTTTGCCTTACCATCAGTTTCCGTTCATGCACTGTGCCAACAAAAACCTTCACTGATCTTACCCCGATACGTCGCTCTTTTTATGTTTTTATCTCATTTGTGCTCTGTAGTTCCTATCCTCCCATGTGTCCGCACATTACTGCATGTTGGCATTGTTAACTGGCATGGTTTCTGTGACAGACATGTTCGGAAAGAGGTTACGTGTACATGTTTCGGTGACGTATCGACAGCAGGTCGATCTCGAGTTCATCTATCTGGCCGCCGCATTCACACGTAGTACTTGTAGCTCAAGCCAAGGTGTTTGCTCAGATGCAAGAGTTTTCAAAGCACATCCGATTCAAATGCGGGGCTTTTGGGGTTGTGACAGCGGTTGTGGTGTCGATAATTATAGTCGAAGGCCACCGATACGCCTGGGAGGTCAATGAATCCAATTCCGTGAAAGTAGTAAGCGTAGACCGTCTGCTGATCTTCGTCGTCATCATATGATTGAAAATGACAAACGCCAACTGTCCGACTCATGAAAAGAATTGACAGATAGTACACTTGATGAGTTACGCCTTACCACGGCTTCAAACGAAAGCCTTCACAGTAGACTTTGGAAAGACCAGCTGTCCTCCTTCTGTATGTCTGTCTAGGGCCAGTCTGAGTAAAAACGCGAGACAGACGGACAGAACAATATACCCGGTCAGTGAGAGGCTCCCGTTGACTGCAGAAGTGGGTGCAGTCTAAGGCCCTTGATGTCCGTTAATTACCCAGTTAGCTAGGTCGATTCTCTACTACTATCAAGGCGGCCAGGCCTTGAAAATAAGGTAAAGCGAGCCTTGAGGGTTCGGGACATATGTTTTATGAGCTTCGTGCGGACCGGCGGCCCGCCGGGTGGCGCATACCAGTTCGGGGCAAGTTCGGTGCCAGCAATTTGTCCAGTCACCATATATATTGATCAAGTTTACTATTTACTGCCTTGTGATATTTTCCTGCATGTGTCTATGTATCACCTGGTCATCCAGGGTCAACGTTCGCACCGGTGGAACCTCTCAGCACCATCCCATAAATACAGTACCTAGAGTGAGACTACGGTGGCACATCTTCCGCTGTAGTTTCTCTCGCTCAAACCAACATCGGCAACGCTAAATACTCTTACGATGACGACCAGGATCACACGTTTCGAAACACATGGTGAGTTTCGTCGCTTTTCCCTGTGCGTGTGCGCTGACCATCTTGTTTGCCGTCGATGATAGATATTCGTTTCCCCACATCCTTGACGGGTGATGGCGCTGATGCGATGTGAGCCTATGTCCATGTCGTGATTTCCGATGTTCTTCTACATCACACGTGCCTCAGGAATACAGATTGCGATTATAGTTCAGCATATATTACCATATACACTGACAGTGGGCTTCTCGGTCATGGAATGACGTTTACCATTGGTCGTGGCACTGACATTGTGAGTGAACAAAGCTTATCGCTTTTAGTACATACTTCTTCGTCGCAAGTTCTGGTAGATGATCTATTTATCGTTGTATTACTGCTCTCGTTCTGTTGGAAATATGTTACTGATCATTGCCTATCTGGCGCCATAGGTGTGCTATGCGATCCGGGAACTTGCTGGCCGCTTGATTGGGCGAGATCCCGAGAGCTTTTTCGAGAACATGGGCAAAACTTGGGACTGGTTGTGCTCTGACTCGCAGCTGCGATGGTGAGTGCTCGAACGTTCTGCTGAATCGACACTACGTTGGTATCTGTATCTGACTGTGATTTCAAGGATTGGTCCAGAGAAGGGCGTGATGCACCTTGCAACAGCTGCAGTAAACAATGCCTTGTGGGACATGTTTGCTCGTGCCAGAGGCAAACCTCTATGGAAATTGATTGTTGATATGACTCCTGTTCGTGACATTGTTCTACAGTTGCCCTGCTTGAATTCACTCTGAACATATGCACAGGAAGAGCTAGTAAACGCGACTGCGTTTCGTTATATCACAGACGTGCTAACACGTGAAGAGGCACTTGCGATGCTTAAGGCCAAAGAAGCTGGAAAACGTGAAAGGGAAGCGCTTGTTACCAAAGTTGGGTAGGGGTTTATCGATGCACACCTCAATTATCCACATCTTACTGACAAGCGCAGGTATCCGGCATATATCACATCAGCAGGCTGGCTTGGTGAGGAGGAGCCTATTGATTCTGCTGACTTTGCTGAGTAGTCCTGCAGGATATTCGGATGAGAAAGTGTCTCGTCTCACGAAGGAGGCCCTTGCAAGTGGGTTCAACCACTTCAAGATGAAAGTAGGCACCAACCTCAAGGATGACTTGCGCAGAGGCAAGATGATCCGTTCTATCATCGACGACCCTGCAAATTACCCGTCTGGATTCAAGGACCCTTCGAGCCCAGAGCTGGCTGGGAAGAACGCGGGCCCGACTGGTGCTGTGTTGATGATCGATGCGAACCAGGTTTGGGATGTCCCTCAGGCAATAGAGTATGTGGCCGGATTAGCGGAAATCAAACCTTGGTCTGTACTATTAGTTTTCATTCCGGTTATGAGAACTGATCCCCGTTGATATTGTCAGGTTTATCGAAGAGCCTACAGCACCTGATGATGCTCTCGGCCATGCTGCGATCAGACGGGCACTCAAGCCGTACGGGATCGGAGTTGCGACCGGGGAACATGCCCATAACCGTATGGTGTTCAAGCAATTGTTCCAGGCGGAAGCGATCGATGTTTGTCAGATCGACTCCTGCAGACTCGCAGGTGTCAGTGAGGTGCTGAGCGTGTTGTTGATGGCTGCAAAGTGAGCACGAGGAGACTTTCACTTTTTCATTCGGACGACATGCTGAATGGCCATGTTCGAAGGTTTGGCATCCCTGTTTGTCCGCATGCCGGTGGCGTTGGGTTATGTGAATACGTTATTCATCTGAGGTCGGTGTCGATCCTTTCATTGAAAGTAGTGTCCCTGACCTAGGTTAAGCGTGATTGACTACATCGCAATTTCCGGGACGATGGAACGAAATGTGTTGGAATTCGCGGACCACTTGCATGAGCACTTTCCCTACAGGTGTACCATGAACGAGAGGGGGAGGTACAATATTCCGAGTAATCCAAAGGAAGGGTATAGTATTGAGATGTATAAGGAGAGCATTGCGGAGTTTGAGTGGCCGAATGGGTCTTACTGGGTGGGTGCGAGGGATGGCAAAATCTTGAGCACTTGATGGTAAGTATAGATTGTCGGACTCTTGTATAGTCAATAGTCATGGTAGCAATGCAAGACATGCATTACCTTTTACTACCCCATCGAAGGAAGATGTCGTTCAGCATATCCGAATCTATTTTGGTATATTTGTGCATGTGGTGTACACGTTGGTTAAATGATATATGGACAGCCTCGCGGTAACTTGAAGGTGTGCATTGAACACCTTGGAGGATGGCATACACAGCGGCACCACGGGATCCACCACCACAATCTCAAGGGTTCAGATCTATATCACCCCGACCAGGTTACCCGATCCAACACCCGACGCAGACACCCCAGTTAAGATACCCCCACCAACACCGCCCACCACCGACATCTTTCCCGAACCCTACTCCAACCCGACGCCCACTTCCGACCCCAAAGTCACGTCCGGAATCTCTCCCGCCCCCCGCACGTGCTGCTCAGACACCAGCGCCGTCACGTCCGGCACCCATCCCGGCCCCGGCCCCTTCACGTCCTGCCATCCTCGCACATACTGCATCCCTCGAGAGCACTCACATTAATAATCATACCAGACGTCCCCTCCCTAATCCTGGTGCCAAATCAACTAAACATGCAAGCTTGGATCTTCGTGCTCAGTTGGCAAATAATATTCCAACAGAACTAGATCTAAACAGTGCCGTAAGCTCCCAAGCCAGCTCGTCTAGTTTCTCCCCCTTTTCTGCTGCAAGTGGCGCTTCAAGCTTTTCTAGTCCAGCTCCTTCATCTAGCGCGGCACAGTCATTTACTTCCCAAAATCAACCCCCATCATCAGCCTACTCAAATTCACCTCCTACAAGCTTTAGCAAACCGCCACTCCATAGTTTCAGCGTCCCGGTCCCACAATCTAGCTACCCCCATGTCGCTCCACATATAGATGTGCGAGGTACGTGTCTTTTCTTCTATCACTTGACCTCATTTTTCACATATTTCCAGCTCTTCCACTCTCTTCTGCACCGGCTAAATTCACCCCTCACTGGAAGCGTGACCTGCCCGGACCAGGGCCATCACCACAGCCAAATGAGTCGTCCTCACGTGTGGGTCCATCCATGGAACGCAGGAGCACAGTCTCTGGCTCGGCTGCCCCATTGAATCTTGGTAATAAAAGGGTTTCCCCTCCTGCGGCTTCAACCACCTATTCCTCTGCCCGTTCAGTAACCCCAGAGTGTAATCCCACAAGTGTCGTAGATCGTGCACAGACAGTCATTCATCGTGCCCAAACACAAGCATCGTCCGGCCGCCGTCCTTTGCCGTCCATTGGCAACAGGTCCCCACCGGTACCCCCACTTCCAGGTCCGTCTTCTAATTATTAAAAATATCACAGTCGGAGTCACGCGGCATTTATTTATAGGAAGTTCACGTAGTCCGCATGAACCGGGTAGTTCACGCTCGCCCCCTGTTCCAGGTAACAGTAATTATAATAAGTGCGATATTCAACTTTAAATAATATTTTCAGGCAGCTCGCGTGCCCCTCCAGTCATCCCAGATTTTTTGCAGGGCCAGCCAGTTCCAGGCAGTTCGCGATGGCCTCCAGAACCAGGTACTTATTTGTCGTTTCGGTGCTCTGACCGTTCACCAATTTCACATCTGAAAGGGGGTTCACGTGGTCCGCCTATATCAGATACCTTTCGTTCTCCAACAGTTATGTCACCTCGACCTCCGCCTATCTCTGGTAGTTCAAGATCACCACCAGTGCCAGGTACTGATGACTCATATTGATCGCCACATGTACCTGATTGTCTGGTTGTTCCAGCGAGCTCTGTCTCACAGAGGGCACGTACGGAAAGCAATGCACCCTCTACCTCGTCCACCCTCACAGATTCCTCCCGTTTATCATCTTCGACGATGCATTCGATGCATACACGGATGCCTGCGACCACTGATGATGAATCGCATACAAGCGACATGGGTGATGACTATGATGAGAAAGTGGATGGACGCCAGGAAGGAAGAGGACATGGTGACGCAAGGGAAGACTACAGTCGCCAGTACGGTAGGTATAACAAACAGAATGAGGCTCGCGACATACGTAGTGTGGGAGAACCGGGCAACGTGTCCCCGCAATATGGCATTCGCGACCTCCCTCAGCGCGCTCATCCTTCTCAACCATCCCAACCCCAAGCGCAAATTCAGGAAAGGCAATGGACTCGGACGCGCCCGACTCGCTCGGCGACTCTCCCAACTCCCCCACCCCAGTCACCCAGTGATATCCAGGCCAATGAACCACAATCGCTCACACTGCGCATGGCCGCACTCGGACTATCCACTTCCCCTCAGCCACCTTCGCACAACGTGCAAAATGATTTAAGCAGGCATCCCTCAATGCAAAGTTCGCGCTCATCTTCGCCGAGCTTCGACCTTGGGAGCCACCCGCTTCTGCAGCGTGTGCCATCTGCAAAGGAAGAAGAACTTGAACACCTGTCCAAACGCCCACCTTTACAGCGTGGCAAATCTGTGATCGAGGGCCTCCAAGGGCATTCTTTTACGGCCGTCCCAATGGAGAGACGGGTATCAGGCAGGAGTCGAAGCTTGGTGCGTGAGCAGGAACTCCGAAGCATGTCGCCTGCACGCGAACAATCGTCCATACGTGATCCTTCACCTACACGCAGTCAGTGGCCACAGAACATCCCACCGCTTCCCCGCGCACCGCTATCGCCTGCTGGAACCCGACCCTTTTCACCTGGGTTTAATGCCTCTGCGTTTGATAATAACATAAACAGCTCGCCTGCGCGATCCGCTTTCGCGCGTCCTGCATCTCCACTCAAGAGCTCCGTGCTCCCTCCGTTTGGGTTTTCACGCCCTACATCGCCATCAAAGTCACCCCTACCCACACCTCCCCCACGCGTCGAGGCAGGAAGCGCGCCCGCGTTTCCCTCTCCACGAAGAGCGAGCGGCGGAAAAGGCCCGATTGGGCCACAAAATCAAAATTCGCGTTCCAATTCACCACAAAAATCATCCAATACGTATACATCGCCAACGTTGCCCTCTTCGTCCTCCCCGCCGAAACTAGCCTACCTTAGCAACTCGAATACACGGAATGCGTTCCCGCCCACCGCGTTCCCATCTTCGTTCCCTACGAGCTCATCTTCGCACATCATGGAGCGTCAGCGCCAAAAGCAGCATGCGTACGTGTCTTTATACGACCTCGACGACGAGCCGCCTGTTTCGCCGCTCCGCGAGCGCGTGGGTTTGCCCTCGCCTAGTGTGTCCCGCTCACCTTCCCCTTCAGATCCTGGGGCACGTGTGTGGGGACGTTCTGTCTCCAGAGGTCCTGCAAGCAAGGATCGAGACTATGGTTATTGCAATGAGGATGACGGAGACGAGCGTTCGCCCTCACCTATCCGTTTCGCGAAGCGCTCCTCTAATCAGTTCTCTGTACTGGAGATGGGTTTTATAGGCGAGCAGGTTGCGCCGAAGTGGCATCGCACGCCGGCGTCCAGAGGTGCGGCAGGGCGTGGGGACAATGAGGGCAGAGGCGTGGATGTGGGCCTGCCGGTTGTTTCTCTCCCCGGCGGACATGTTGATTTTGATCAGGACTGTGATAATGGTGGTGATAGCACGGTACCATCGAGCAAGACGCAGGAGTCGCCGCCAAGGATTGCTGTTTCGAGCGCTACGCCACCGAGAGTGGCTGGTTCGCGTGCTACGCCGCCGAGGGTGGCTGTTACTAATTCAACACCGCCGCGTGTAGTTGTTAACGCATCAGCACCACCACGTATCGCAGCATCGGGCTCGTCTCCACCTCGTATAGCGGTGTCGGGATCATCACCTTCTTCTCCACAAATTTCTGCATCCTCGCCGTCCATACAACAAACATCCATATCATCGCCCTCTACACCCCAGATATCTGTATCCATTCCCAGTTTCTCTTTAAGGCAACATAACTTGTGGCACACGTCAGCGCCATCCCATGAGCCAAAACGTCTCCCACCGCCTCCAGGCCAAAATGGACTAAAAGGTGCAGGAGGACAGAACAATGTATTCAATGCGCAGAATGGAGGCAAATTATCAGGAGTGCTGAAGGGGATGCGTGGGAACGGGCTATCATGCGCAGGATGTGGTGGTCCAATCATTGGACGTATCGTCAGTGCGATGGGACAGCGCTGGCACCCAGGGTGTTTCTGTTGCTCCGCGTGCAATGAGCTCCTTGAGCATGTGTCGAGCTTCGATCACGAGGGAAAACCGTACTGTCATCTTGATTACCACGAGGTTCGTTCTCCCAACACCTTTTTATATGGCGGCTTTAACTCCAATGTCACGCAGAACTTTGCACCTCGTTGCTATCACTGCAAAACGGCGATTATTGACGAGCGGTTCATCACGCTCGACGACGAGGCGCTAGGAAAGCGGACTTATCACGAGCAACACTTTTTTTGTGCGGAGTGCGGGGACCCGTTTCTCCCGCCGTCTTCTGGGAATGGCGGGTTGACGGTCACGGGTGATGGCGAGTTCGATCTTGACGACGATGTTGGTTTCACGGTGTACAAGGGCCACCCATACTGCGAGGCATGTCACGTCCGTCTGCGTATGCCCAAATGCAAGCGTTGCAAGAAGTCGATTAGGGACGGAATGCGCGCTGTTGAGGCTTTGGGTGGCAAATGGTGTTGGGAGTGTTTTATGTGCGAGGTATGTGATTTCCCTTGTTTTCATCCCGTGGACGCTGAGCTCATGGCCTCCAGGGCTGCAAAAAACCGTTTGATGATCCGTCGTTCTTTTTGCGCGACAATAAGCCGTTTTGCAAATCGTGCTTTAGTTTGATATTGCGAAATGAGGTGTGAGGTGTGGTTCGAATAATTTATTTCTTGCTGTCGTTTTCAGTTTTTTTTTGCACGTAGGTACTCGAGCTAGCTACTTTGCAGTCTTCTACATATCCTGCCTATTTTGAAGTTACTTCAAATGCTCAGCGACCATGATACGAACTCAGAAGGTTTCGTAATACGGTACATAAATTGCTCTTCGATATGTGGGACATTTGTCGGCAGATGCTCAGCCTACTAGCTATAGACGTTTAGACGTTTAGGGTGCATGACCGACAGAAAACCCGCAACAGAAACCACCTATGAGAAGTGTAAGCATGACTCGTGCCAGAAGTACGGCCTTGCGAATATATACCATTGAGAGATTTATGAAAAAGAAGATTGATATTGGATTCATACTGTCAAAGTTTCAGCGGCTTCCGCGGAACTGCTGTGGAATGTTTGCCAATGACTGCGCAGCATGGTGGCCATGGGATCGGGGTGATCATCCTCCAAAGACGTGAAATAGAAGATGCTATAACCCATTAGTGCTAGGAAGCCAGCTCCACCTAACGCCCAAAAGACCCCAGCTATGCGGGAACTCCAGAATACGAATTGAGCAACCATAAGTCCCATGCTCCATAAGTACATCGCTTTTGGCATGCTGTACACAACAGATAAGGGCAGGAAGCCCCAATCAGACGATTTTGCTGTGCGGAGGAAGCTCGCCTAGGAGGAGGAGTCAAATTGTATCGATCAAAGATAGAAGAAAATGCGAACAGCAAACGAGGCGGTTGCATCTTCGAAACCATGGTGTCTCAAGAGCAGAATTGATCCCGACAAGATGCTTGAAGATGCTGCAATAATTGGTGCTATAGCAGATGACAACGAAGCACGCGGTAGCATTGAAATGAGAATGCTTGCACTGGGATGATCATCAAAATCAACATCAAGCCGAACACCGAAATTAGACTGACATCAGGACCGAAAATGCCTGAACACCAGCTCAGCTATTGAAACTGATATGTCACATGAGACGAACGACGTACCCACACAAGTAACCCTCTCCATTCTGAGATACATGCAGTGATGAAAGCCTGCCAGTGATCAACATACACCTGGTCGTGAACGAACAGGTCATGAAGCTTGGTGTAGTGATGGTTAGGGATTCCCCACAACGCCAGGTTTGCCAGTGCACGCATCCCAGGGCGATCAACTATGTCGTCTGGCATAGGTGGATGCAATCTGTCCAGTTGGGCATTTTCTTGACCATAGTACGTCATAAATCGTTGATTATCTTTCAACTGTTCAGCACTATGAAGAAATCGCAATATTTTCGCAACTGACTGATTGCACCCCAAAGACGAGCTTAGGACGTGTCAGCTTGGCATAACATATGTAAATCATATTCCTTACCAACAAAACATAGTGTATGGCCATCTAAGGGTTCGCCTTGCATAATGATGAGGTCATGAACTCTTTTTGCGACAATTGTCTCCTACCTCGTCGTAAGGATAACGCCCGCAGAAGTTGATCGCACTTTTCCTCCGTATATGGGAATGTGGAGGTGCGCGACGTCATACGATCTAAACACGTGTCACAGCATAGGCATTTGAGATGTGCAAATTCTGCGCAAAAAAGAGCATGGCATACCTGTCATGCCGTGACAGATGACACTGATCAACTTGTCCAAAACGAGGGGCGTCATCTGTGCACAGACGTGCATCGGGAAAAACTCGACATGCACCCAGTAGAGTCTTTCCAATGCGGTATCTGTCGAAACTCAACCCACTATTGTTGTAAAGAAAACTGAACACGCACCTAAATGTGAGTCAGACACCAACATGCCCATGTCGAGCAGTTCCGATGACGTGGGCTCGAGCCAGAAGAGGCAGCGGCTATGATGATCCACGAAATAATATGCACACGTAGACGTTTGTGGCTGTTCGTCGGACCGAAGTTCGACGAAGAGCTCGCATGTTTGTGGTAATACGATGCCGCATTCGAGGATCTTTTTTTCGATTACTGCCAGATAGCTTGACACCAAATTATCCGTTTCGATATTTAATACGTTCTCCTCTGTGACGACCGAGAAATGGCCACGTTTCATGTGAAAATATAGTTGCCCTTCTGGGTGGGTGAAAGAGATCCAATTGGACTTGGGGCTGGGACGTTGGTCAAGGTCAGTTCAAGTCCACAGGTCAGTCACCGGTAAGTGAGTTCACCTGGTACGAAGTCGCAAGCCAGGTGCAGTTGTAGTGTGGTATGCACCCACCCTCGATGGAGAATGAATGAATGAATACCACACAGGTTGGTTTGCAAGAACCTACCAAAGCAACTTCTCATACCGTCTGGTGGTTGTCGAAGTCACAGGCCTGAGTTCCTTGACCACGTTAAATGAAGATGCCATATCGAAGTTGTGGTGTGTTGAAGTTGGAGTGGAAGTAGTGCCAACGCTAGATAAACTTGGGTGGCAAATGGGAAGAAGACGAAGTCCTGTTGAAGTGGCGTATTATTATGTGGACCGGTACTAGATATCATGAGTCGCCATTTGACCATTATCAATTGTTGGCCATGCTGTGGACGGTTATCATATTATGTGATATGTCACAGTGACTTGCCACTGGCAGTACTAGTGGCACCCGCGCTGTTTCGGGGGTACTGATCATATTAAAATATCGAATATGGTCACGGTCGACGTCTTTCAATGGGTTGGAGTCTGGACATGTTATTGCTCGCCGGGTGTGGTTTACTGGTACGTGTTAACTTTTTGATCAGGGTGCTGCATAGGCAAGGCAACTTACTAGGCCTGGCAGGCCGCAGCAACGATCGCAATTAATATTTGCACGAGTCACACACCATGTGGCTCAACACCAACTTCAGAAAGAACTCGGATTGTCCTCCTGGTAGTAGGGTGACATGCATTGGCATTGGTCATATAGGCGCTGCCAACAGGAAAAATCGGATCTCCATAGCCAAATCAGCGTTGTAATGCTTCACAGCACTATTGCCAGCAGTATCTTCCAGACTCTAGAGTCAATTAGCACTGGGCTGTGATAATTCATACAGGATAGCCACTTGACTCCATCAGTACGTCTTCTTTTTTGACTCGAGATTTGAACATGCCTATCGCGTTTCTTCCGCAGACTTGGCATCCGAGGAGGCATCGGCCACCACAGAAGCTCAGTAAACGCGCCTGCTGGCGTGCGAGGCTGTTATTAGCGTGCCATGCGTAGGCAGCCAGGGGCAAAAAAACGCGAACGCAATAGTCAGTGCCTAATCTCAATGGCAAGTTGTTGTCCCCTCACCAGTCCAAATTCTAAGTTATTTCTCACCACCAGAACTGTTGTGTACTATCGCACGAGCGGAGTCATAGATAGATTTAGACTAGTGGCTAGTTGGCCCTATCTGTTCGGCATTCCACTTCCAAATGAAACCCGCATGATCCATGAGTCGACCACTCCTAGCGCCCAGATAAGTGATACTCCTTTTCCATTAAGACTCGGCGTCCACCTTTGAACAGACCAAACGATCACCCGTAATAGTCAATACAGTTTGGCACTCACTGTCCGTTTGCAAACGTATATCAGACTCGATTAAACAGCGTACTATGGGAAATAGCGCTTGCGTTATCAGGATCCAGCGCTTATCCTCATGGCCAGGCGGTTACTTATGTACTGACGCAAATTTAGCTCTGTCCAGCCGCTCCAGCCACATATACACGTTCCTCAAATTGCTTGGCACGCTTCCTTGTCCACTACTCGGCTTTTGATCTGACTCACCTCGCATAAGTGCTTGCTCTACTGCACGACGACATAACTGTACGCTAAGATGGCCAATCGTGTAGAAGACGCTCCTTATGGAACACCCTCCGCCCATGCCCGGCAAGTGCTATCTCGTACTGAATATGATAGATATGCAAGATCTCATAAAGACACAGGAAACACGACGAGAACGTTCCGGAACTTCATGATGAATCAATTGAGGAAGATTCAGACGAAGAAGAATTTCCCCCAGGAGACGATACAGACGAGCCCTCTCAGGATTCTAGGTATTTGTTTTTAATTCTAGTTCAGTGTACGATAAAGTGACACATTACCCAGGTTCAGTACCAGGGGCCCTGCTGATCCGAGGGCTGTATCTCTCAGTACCGCCCGCCAAATCCAAGCGGCCAAAGAACAGGCAAAGAATAATCAGAGCCAACCCAATAGCCAATCCGTCTCTCAGAAGTACGTGGTTTTTGTTATATCAGAGCTGCCATTTGACGAGGTCAATATATTAGGCAAGTGCCTGCCCCTCCTCGCCAGGTCGATCCCAAACGATACAAGTAGATGGCGTAGATCATCGGCGACATTGCAAAGAAGGCGCAAAGAGAGATAACCAATGCGATTTCGAAGTTACTCTCTCGTATGATGTGATCATGAATCCTAAGAAGTTGTATACTACATAGCAAGCCACCGTGAAATATGGAACAGACGAAAACTTGCACAGAGTCTAGCGCGTTTAATTCAGGCCGGTTCAGAGCTGCGGATGGCAGGAGGGAGCTTCCATCACTAACGCATGTCTTTAGTCCTTGTTGGAAGGAATCAACTACAGCTGCTATCTGTGAATTACTAAATCCATATGATCGTGATGCTGCACCTTGGTCCTTCTTGGAGTGCCACCTGCTCCTGTATACTACAGTTGTGAATGCGATCTAGGGCTGACGAATTCGCACGCGCCTGCAGGCGGACAAGAAATGTTCAACTGAGCATAAATATTGCTGTGTTGCACAAGCGCCTCCAATCATCGACGTGGCTGTCAAGTTTATGCTTATCGCCAGGCAGACTCGAATGAATAGGCGAGGATCGCAAAAGTATTTGACTAGTCCGAAACATTATAAGCACGTGCCCGCCAACGTGTGTCCGCTGCTGTATTGCACAGCTCTCTCATCAAAATAAATTGATTAGTGAAGAAACTACAAAATGCAGAGTCGTTCCTCAGCGTTATCATAAGCATCCCAGCTTTCACTGGTAATGACATTCGTCACGATGTAAGAAAAATGTGCGGAGAAACGAGATTCGAACTTGACAGAAAAACAGCAGAACCTTGGCGGAACTCACCACTGAATGATGGTCTGGAATTAGAACGCCAGTGAGCTTGTGCAATAAACGTCCTATACCGTGGACCAACGAGGCCGAACATTCTCCCAGAAAAAGCAATCCATAACAATACCGATACAAGCGCCGAAATCGAGAAAAGCCCGTGGTGAGCAAATACTGTAGTAAGCAACGTCAAATAGGTACCCACAAGGAGAGACTCGTTCACAGGCACATTCAAGCATCGAATGGCCCAGGGTAGTCGGACAGCGCAGAAGAGTAACATTGTGTACATGACGTGTTTGGGGCAAGACCTGGCAAATATGAGGGAGTTGAAAGGCAACAATAACGTAAGGACGGATGGCCTGACAGGAGGGACAGTACAGTTCAATGACCAGTGAACGTCGCCTTCTTCGTGCATGGCGTATACAGTATCAGGTCCTATCGGGCCGCTGGGGCTGGCTCAGGTGCAAACGTTGTGCTGAGGCTGCAGGTGAATCAGCAATGTGAGTGGGAGATGGTGCACGGGACGGAGCATGATGCGTATGATTGGCATAGGATAGCTTTCTTCCAATACATCATCAAAGGGGCAAAAAAGGATTGGATCCATAATGAAATGCGAGTCACGCGCAGCTGGCGAGATTGACATAGTACGCGTATGATGGTTGTCGCGGTACAAAGCGTGGAGGTGGTGGAGGTGGTGTGCAAAGTCACGGTCGTGGTGGAGGCCTACCGGACAATCGCTCATCTATATTTGTCAGAAAGTCCGATACTGACCGTGAACAACGTAGTCTGTGGGACTAATTATAGTTGAAAGAGGTAGACGAGATAGAAGTACTGGAGGCAGTGGGGGCGCTTGAAGGTGTGGCTAACGAAGACATGGTTGAAGAGTTCAAAGTAGCGGGGTTGGGAAGCCACGGATTGCTGGGCGGACGAGGGGCAATGGAGGTAGTTGTCGTCGCAGAGGCCGAAATAGGCTGGGTGCTGGATATCGTACGTATTCCATCAACCGTTGAACGTGAATGACAAGAGCGGTCCAATGATGTAATTATGCAATGATCTAAAAAGACTTAGGACGAACGTTGGGTAAACCATGAAGTGCGTGCGTGGAGGGTGCAAACTACATTGCCCTGGGATTGTCAGCAAAATAATTGCCCTCCAACGCAGTGCTGTAATTCCACTGATCAGGCAGTACACTCTGTAATCTATACTTTTGTGCAATGGCTGCAACCTTCACGTGGTTTACATTGCGTTGCTTCAGTGTTTCAGGGTCCGGAACAGGGGGCAGTGTTGTGAATGCAAGCCGGGCGATGCCTACTTGTTCTAGGTACAACTGTTTGGAGAGCCGCGGCGGGTACTTGTGTTCTTGTGCGATTACGCGCTCGATGCTGCCATGTTCGCGGATGAACTTGAGTGCGCGTTGAGGACCAATGTTCCTGATCCGTTGCGAGAAGTCCGTGCCGAGAAGCAAGAGGAAGTCGATATATGCGGATTTGGAGAGCTGGAGAGCAGTACGAACGTGGGACCCATGAACGATAATCAGTGGATCGTTTCTATTGGCGATATTTCGAATGAGGGGAGCCTCGTAGACGAGGACGTCCTAGGTGAAGCATGATTAAAACTTCATACATAACATCCCAAAAAGGACGTACTGTATCTTCGCTTGCAACATAATCAGCTATGCCATGGATAACGAGTGAGGATGCGAGAGCCTCTGCTTCAAAGGGTCCCTCTGATTCAATGCAGGGCACACCCATGGCGCGCAGTATCTCCTTGCTCTCCTCGTAAGTCTGGGTGGTGGGAGGATTCGATCGGCGAGCGTAAGACTCGGAGAGAACACCACTCTTTTCAGCCAGCGTTGCGAGGGCAGTTTCAGGAGCGCCTGAAAGTGTGTCCCATATTTGACCCTCCTCTATTGTCATTTGAAGTTGGGACCTGGACATGATGTACTCGACGCGAGTCTCGTCTGGCGACTCTGGAACCTCTACGGTAGAGGGTAGCGAGGTAATCTGTGCGACGCAGTTGCGATATTCTTGATATAGGGAGGAGAGCGCAGAAATCACGTCCTCTGCTGAAGGTACAGAATCCACAATAGTGGCAAAAATCATGTCCTGAGAGGTTTGAAAATCAGCTTCTCGTAGTTCACCTTGCATGATGCTTGGGCCAGGAGGGAGGTCATGCACTCGAAGGTTGGGTATGCCTTCAACAAGAGAAACACCCGGATCCAACGTCCAATTATTTATATGGTCTGGCCATGACTTGGGATCACTAGGCGGGATGACGGTGACTGATTGACCTGTGCGAGCGAGAAAAATCTCTTTCATGTCTGTATCTGACATGTTAACAGAATCGTAGTTTGCCGAAAGGGTATCTTCCTCCGAATGGGATGATAGAGCATTGCAGACTTGCTCAAATTCAGGAGCACCAGATAGACGAGTCTGAGAGCGAGTCGTAGTAACAGTAGCTGAGTTCACATCATTCTGAAGGATATCCGATGGTGACAAAGAAGGCTGGAAGTATGTAGGGATGGACCTTGGAGCCACTGCTACGTGTTGTAACGCGTTGGTGACACGCCGACGGTCTGGCATTTCCATGGAATGATATTGCGGTAGTAATCGCATCAATTTCCGAAGTCTGCTCAGTCTCTCCACCTCAATGGATGAACGAGCTGCATCCAGCCTCCGTATCTCCCTGCGTCGTTCTACCTAGGAAAGATGTCCATCTAAAATATCTCCGGCTATTATGGCGACTTACCTCTCGAGCTTTGGCAATGCTGCGGTCTCTACCATCAAATACGCAAATTGCATGCACATTACACTCTTTGAGTTCCGTGATTATGCGATGCCACCCGAGGACGTGTCTATGAGGATGAGGCATCGGTGCGAAGTGAAGACGCTGGGTTATAAGGGTGCCATCACTGATTTGGTGGAAGATGAGTTGGGGTAATTAGTCAGACAAAGAGCTTACATGACAATGGTCTTACCACAGAGAGATCTGAGGCGGTCTGGAAGTTTTCTGATAACTTCCGGGCTGATGCAGGTAAAATCATATCAGTGAGCGGAGAAAGCTAGATTGGAGCTCACCAGGTTTTCTGCAAAAATGGGGTAAGACCAAGAACTCCCATGCACACTGCAAATTTTGTCGTTCAACGTCGAAAACTGAGTATTAGTTGAAGGTAACCTCCTGTCCCATTGGAAACTTCGAGGGAACGGTTCAAGTTCCGTACTATCATCAATTTCCTTTCTTAGCTTTTTATGAACTCCGCCACCGTGGTGTCGTGGCTCACAGCGCCTTGCAAGTGAGCTGCAAGATCGACGACGACGGCCTTCCTTTGCGAATAACCCGGGTCCTTTGACCTACCGATATAGTCATCTACAGCCTAGTCATTAGACAGAAAACCATACTCGGTATTGACGCGACTGAAAGCAGCTCACGTTCAAGATGTCGGTGATGCTCACAAAGTTCGAGTCCAAGAGCAATCGCGTTAAAGGTATGTTCGTTTCCAAGCTTGCCATGAGTTCATGACGCAGTTGCATATCATAGGGCTTGCTTTTCATCCGACTCAACCACTGCTTGCCGCCGCACTTCACAATGGAAGTGTTCAGCTCTGGAATTACCGAATGGGCGTATTAGTGGATCGATTCGAAGAACACGAAGGTAAAGCTCCATCAAATCGCAATGACTGTAATATCTATCTCATTTAATTGACTGTTAGGACCCGTACGGGGTGTCGCAATTCATCCAAGTCGAGCACTACTGGTTACTGGAGGCGACGACTACAAGATCAAAGTATGGGGTGAGTGCGGTTTCTATTTCTCAAACATCACGCTCATGAGCATGGTAAGATCTGAAACCTCAGAGCAGAAGATGTCTATTCACTCTGCACGGTCACCTCGACTATGTCCGAACCGTTCAGTTCCACCACGAAATGCCATGGATCGTAAGTCATGTTTCGCTTCTATCAGACAGTTTGCTGAAGTTGCCTGGATATGCAGTTGTCGGCGTCCGACGATCAAACTATCCGGATATGGAACAGCACCTCGCGGCATTGTGTCGCAATTTTGACAGGGCACTCTCACTATGTCATGTCTGCACAGTTCCACCCAAAAGACGATCTCATCGTCTCAACGTCGATGGACCAAACCGTACGAGTTTGGGACATCTCCGGCCTGCGCAAGAATACACCAAACAACGGCCCCAACAACTTTGAGACGTTTGACACGTTTTCCACGGTCAAGTACGTGCTGGAAGGCCACGATCGTGGTGTAAACTGGGCTTCATTCCACCCTACGCTACCGTTGATCGTGTCCGCAGCTGATGATCGGACGATCAAGATTTGGCGAATGAGCGAGACCCGGGCGTGGGAGGTTGACTCATGCAGAGGTCACTTCAACAGCGTGTCAAGTGCGATATTCCACCCAAAGCACGAGTTGATTGTGTCTTGCGCAGAGGACAAGACTGTCCGAGTTTGGGATCTGGCCAAGCGGACGGCAATCCAGACGTTCAGGCGGGAAAATGACAGGTTCTGGATATTGGCTGCACACCCAAACCTCAACTTGTTTGCAGCAGGACATGACGGTGGTCTGATTGTGTTCAAGCTCGAGCGTGAACGACCCGCATTTACCGTGCACGGGGATATGCTTTACTACATCCGTGACAAGTATGTGCGCACTTACGACTTCAACTCGGGTTCGGACATTGGCTTGCTGAGCGTAAGGAAGTTTGGAAGCCCGTATGTTCCTCCGCGTACCGTGAGCTACAACCCTGCCGAACGCGCTGTTGTGGTCACCATCTCCTCGGATAACGGGTTATTTGAGCTCTCTTCACTGCCGACGCAGTCCAGTGGCGAGGTTAAAGACTCGTCTGCAGATGGAAAGCGCGGCTCGGCTCACAGCGCAATCTTTGTCGCAAGAAATCGGTTTGCGGTACTCAACAAAACCTCCCAGGTAGTCGCTTTAATCTTCCGGTCAGAGAGTATTATTCTCATAATCTTGCAGCTCATTGAAGTTCGCGACTTGTCGAACTCAGTCGTGAAAACCATCAAGCCCCCGGCCCAGACTAATGAAATTTTCTACGGTGGTACAGCCTGCCTAATTCTCAGTTCAACAACTACTGTTGTGCTGTATGATATCCAACAGCAGAAAACGATCGCAGAGTTGAACAGCCCGCCTGTTAAATATGTCGTTTGGAACGCAGATGGGTCACTGGTCGCACTGATGAGCAAACACAGTGAGTCCATACTACGCAGTTCTTCGGACTGAGTTCAAAGCCATGAACAGCAATTACTATCGCCAACAAAAACTTTTCGCAAAACAGCCTTATCCATGAGACGATACGGATCAAGTCCGGGGCTTGGGATGATGCAGGCGTTTTTATCTACTCCACGCTCAACCATATCAAGTATTGCTTGCCTCAAGGGTACTGAGCTTCCTTGCGCTAGTTTACATGCAGCTGATCTATCTGCCTTCTTAGTGACCATGGCGTTATCTGCACACTCGATAATCCCGTCTACCTTACCCGTGTCAAGGGTAAAACCGCTCATTGCCTGGACCGATCTGCACGCCCACGCACTATCACGTTCGACCCGACTGAGTACCGCTTCAAGCTCGCGCTCCTGCGCAATAACTATGATGAGATGCTCCATATTATCCGCACATCGACATTGCTTGGGCAGAGCATCATTGCTTATCTTCAGCAAAAGGGTTTCCCGGAGGTTTGTTTTCAAGTGGAGATCCTTGAATATGGGAGGCTCATGCAATGTACAGATTGCACTGCACTTTGTGCAAGACAAGAACACCAGATTTGATCTTGCAATCGAATGTGGAAATTTGGACGTCGCACTCGAGACTGCAAGAGCGATCGACCGGCCTGAGTGTTGGGAGCGTCTAGCGCAACAAGCCTTGAAGCAGGGCAACCACAAGGTTTCTTTCTTTCCTTGTGTGTTGTTCAACAGTCAATTTATTGTATCTCAGATCGTCGAAAAGGCCTACCAGCAAACTAAAAACTTCGACCGCCTGTCGTTTTTGTATCTCGCCACAGGCAGTACAGAAAAGCTTTCCAAAATGCAGAAAATCGCAGACGCACGAGGCGACCCCATGTCACGCTTCCACAATGCGCTTTATGCTGGCGATGTTCTTGGACGTATTACTGTTTTGCGCGACGTCGGGCTTCGTAAGTAACATTCCTTTAGCTCTGTTTTCAAGACTTTACACTTCATCCCAGATCCCCTGGCGTATCTTACAGCAAAGACGAATGGTTTGGAGGAAGAAGCAGCTGAAATCCTTGAGGCGGCTGGCCTTACCGAGGCCGACGTGGACGACGTTCCTGCATTTGGAAAGTGTACCCTCCAAACCCCATCCGTTGTCACTCCTACATCCAACTTTAATTGGCCATCCATTTCCATGGGAGAATCCTTCTTTGACCGTGCGCTCGCCAACGGCCATCTTGATGGTGACGGCGATATACCTCACATCAATGGCAATGGCTTGGACTCAGGCGCAGGCGCCTCTACCGTTCTAGATGAGTGGGCGAAGGATGAGGAACCAGATGTAGAAGAAGATGGATGGGAACTTGACGCAGAGGCGGAAGATGATGAAGAGAAAGATGTAGATGAAGAGTTTGAGGATGCCATTGAAGAGGAGGACCTCGGCGCCGGCGCTGCACCTGGTGTGAGCGAGAACGAGCTTTGGGTCCGGAACTCACCATTCGCAGCCGAACATGTCGCAGCAGGATCATTCGACACTGCCATGCAGGTGGGCTACACGTTACTTCCGCGTTTCGAATAGACACTCAATTGCTCTATAACTAGCTTCTCAGCCGACAGCTGGGCGTTGTGAACTTTGCGCTCTTGAAGCCATCGTTCTTGTCCATCTACCGTTCGTCACACATCTATGTGTCCCCAATCGCTTCTTTGCCGCCATTGCAATTGCACATTCGGAGGAACCCCGAGGAGACCTCACCTGGACGGGTGCTGCCTGTTGCTGCTCGTACACTTTCTTCGATCCGCACAGAACTGTCAGAGGGATACCGCTTCGTTTCCGGAAACAAGTTGTCAGAGGCTCAGGCAACATTCCGGTCGGTGTTGCTAGCACTGCTGCTCATGGTTGTCTCATCAGATGAGGAGGCCAAAGAAGTAAGCGTTTTCAGTCCACTGGATATCAACGCCAACTGATTATACTATCAGTGGCGAGACACTGTGACGGCCGCCCGAGAGTATCTCCTCGGTGTCTCCATTGAGCTTGAGCGGCGACGTATCGCACAGGATGAACCTGACAATGTTCGCCGGAGCCTTGAACTCGCCGCATATTTCACGCACTGTCAGTTACAGCCACAGCACATGCAGATCGCGCTACGGAGCGCTATTGGTGTGTTCGCCAAAGCCAACAATCATGCAACCGCTGCCAAACTGGCACGTCGCCTTCTTGACCTTAACCCCGATCCCAAAATTGTTGCGCAGGTATGTTCCCGATTCTTCTAGTTCGCTCATTGCCCCTCGCTAATTCGTATGTGAAGGCTCGTCAGCGCATCGCTGCAGGGGACCGCAATCCCCGGAATACAGTTGAGGTCTCATACGATGAGTTCACAGAGTTTGAGATCTGCGCAGCCACATACACGCCCATCTACAAAGGCTCGCCATCCGTGCGCTGTCCATACACCGATGCAGCGTTCCTGCCCGAGTTCAAAGGCAAGTTGGACCCGTTGATAGAGCTGACTGAGATTGGGGCAACTGCGAGTGGGCTGCCTGCACCACGGTAAAATTTTGTTAGATGTGGATGGACAATATTGCCAATTAGGAATAATTGAATCTTTGCATAGTTCTTGTTCTGATAATTGTTCCGACATATCAGCTAGAATACTGGTGACTGGAGTGTCATAAATGCGCTGTCATTAATTGACACAAGCACGGATTATGCATACTATGTAGAATTTTATGTGCCGTGTCACAACCGCGACAAGCACGGCACTATTAGTGCTGAGCGCTGAGCCCAGGTCTGGTTGCGCAATGTGCTGATTCTTACAGACATTAATCTTGACAACAGCATGATCATCCAATGTTGCCTTGACCCATCACTAGCAATGCATCATATTCATCTACAACTAGTCGTCTGGCAATGGTGACATTCCGGAGTCCCATAAAACGTCTTGTCCTGCTCCTAGAGATATCATCAATTGTTCGACGTTCCGCGGATCGACCGAGTCTGTTCGGACATGATGCATTCTGTTCGCTGTTTGGGAGGTACGGGGGATAAGACGAATGTGAGTTGATCTTAAAACTTGTGATGGTGGCATCGTTTATATGTATGTTCCTGCGCAGGCTCAGCATTCTACTGGCTGAGTCGGGCATCACATGCGCCCCTGAATCGTGTAAGTGATTCAATACTGGCGAACCATACCCTAATCGCAACTCGCTGCCTCGCGATGAGCCATTGCAACGAGATTTGATACCCAACTGGAGCTTCAATTGCAATTTGCAAAAGAGATTAAATATCTTTTCTCGTTTTTACTCGCCAGGAACGGTTTCGATACGGCAGGCCGCAGCATAGGAATTTCTATTGATTTTCGGGTAGTGACCACCATGCATTGGCAGGCTGCTACATCCATGTTTGGTCAACGGCGCTACCAAGATTTTTCTCCAATCAGTGGTGGCCAGCACATTTTACACTGGGTCGGCTGCAGATCCACCCGAGATAGGCTCTCCCGTGCTGGTACGCCATGCCACGCTCTACTGATAAAACGTATTCAGTGGACACCATATATAAAGGTGTAGCAACACGTCCCTTTCATACAACCTCTTCGTAGAGATGGCCAATCAGACACTCGTAAGTGACTGATATTGATTCTCTTGCTATGACGGCTGAAATACTGGCTAGCCAACATCAACTGAAATACTTGTTGTCGGCGGCGGACCCGCCGGAAGTTACGCTGCTGCTGCTTTGGCCCGAGAAGGGTTTGAAGTCACTCTACTTGAAGCCGCGAACTTCCCTCGGTCAGCGCATATGATGTATGTCATCTGTATACATAATCACTAAGTGTGCTAGATATCATATTGGCGAGAGCTTGCTCCCGTCGGTCCGCTCATTCTTGGCATTTATTGGTGCAGAGGAATCTATCTTGAACCACGGGTTCACAGTTAAGGTGTGGATAGTCTTCAACGCACCGGAGTACATTAAACGGTCTCTCCCTTATAGCCTGGTGCTGCGATCAAGTTGAATCAGTACAAGCGAGAAGGATGTGAGCCCCAGTCACCCTCGTTCACCGTCGTACTAATGTTGATTCTTTGTTTCAGATACAGATTTCATTGCGCTGAGCCCAGACAATGGGTCTTGGAACGTGGTCAGTAATATATCGGAGATATGCGTCCTGTCTCACCATCTCGCAGATTCGATCAGAATTTGACGATCTGTTATTTCGTCATGCTTCGAAGTGTGGCGCAGCTGTGTTCGACAACACGAGAGTCGCCGAATTTCAGTTCGATGACGAGAGGCCCGTTTCAGCCGACTGGAGCAATGCTAGCACCGGGATACAGGGCCGTATCTCTTTCAACTACCTAGTCGATGCGTCGGGGAGGAACGGGATCATGTCCACAAAGTATCTCAAGAGCAGACGCTATAATCAGGCCCTGAACAACGTCGCGTGCTGGGGATACTGGGACGGAACCGGGTCTTACATGCCGGGCACTTCTCGCCAGAATGCTACCTGGGTCGAAGCACTTGAAGGTATGAAATCTACCTGAAGTCGTCATGCTGAGCTGAATGGGTGCAGACGAGTCTGGATGGGCTTGGTTCATCCCTCTTCACGACGGATCCACATCCGTGGGAATTGTGATGGATCAAGAGTCGAGCAACCGTAAGAAGAAGGATTCCCGTGCGTCCTCAGGAGGGTCCGGCTCCAATCTTCTGGCTCACTATAAGGAAGAATTAAGCAGAGCTCCTGGAGTCCTCAGATTGATTGGAAATGGTATTCTTCGAAACGAAGGCAAGCCGGAAGCTGTGAAATCTGCGAGCGATTTTAGTTACTCGGCTCCCTCTTATGCCGGGGATCATTTCCGCCTTGCGGGGGATTCTGGAGGTACTTTTCCTGACGTTTTGTGGTACTCGCAACTGACGATCATCAAGCGTTCATCGACCCGTTCTTCTCCTCTGGCGTGCATCTGGCCTTCACAGGAGGACTTTCGGCTGCCCTCACGATAGCTGCGTCCATTCGAGGGATTTGCAGCGAAGAGGATGCCCAACGCTGGCACACCTCAAAGATTGCCACCTCTTACACGAGGCACGTGAATTCGGTCGCTGGGGTGATAGCAACTAACGCGATGCATGGCTATAGATTTCTTCTTGTCGTCCTTGGGACCTACAAACAGATTCGCAATCAGTCTATGCCAGTGATGAGTGATGTGGACGAGGACAATTTTGACAGAGCATTTGATCTGATCAGGCCGGGTAAGAGTCGGTGTTTCCTGCTGTCGCTGCAAATTCTGAGGCTCGAGTGCAGTGATACAAGGAACGGCAGACGTTGGTAAGGCATTAACAGAAGACGAACTCCAGGTACGTATGTTCTGCGGTATCTTCCACGACATTTTCAATTTGATCGACAGAAAACCATGGACTTCTGTCGTCATCTATTCGCGCCCACTGATCCCGAGATGCATTATGCAGTCAAAGCTAGGCAAGGGTTTCTCGTCTGTTCAATTGGATCATCCGCTAAACTCAACAGATTGGATCCTACTCTGACATCCCCAGACGCACCCGTCATGACAGAATGCGAGGTCGATCGCTTGATCGGAGATGCCGATGAGGAAGCCAAGATTGTTTTAAAGGAGATCAACGCGCGAAAGCCCATCCATACGATGTACAACCCCACGGAGAACTTCGGTGTGGAGGGACACTTTGGTTTCAAAGCTGTCTTGGAACGAGGGAAATTGGGTTTGGTGACTGTGTAGGTTGTGCGTCACTAGTATGTAGATATGGACTGATCTCGTCAGAAACATTAACTGGGTAGTAAATAGTTAGCCTGTGCAGTAGTGCAACCTACTATGCAATCAAAGCTGGTTGATCCCGAACGGTAATGCAGACACGCGGCACGTTCAACTTACCAGGTCTTTGTCTCGCTGCAGTTCAATGATTCGTGGGGAACAGAAGTGCAGCAGAAAAAGCGCTGGTCTGATCTTAAGCCCCAAATATATTGATAGTGTACGGGACCTACGCCAGACCTTCTGGGTACACCATAATTGTCCGCTAGACCAAATTTCCCAATACTTACTTTGACTCATGCACACAACATGTAACATGTACATGTCGAAAGAAAGCGATAGTGCAATAGATAAAGGGCCAGAAGCGAGTCCAGCAACCAGCATGTTTTAAGACAGCAGCATGCGGTTGCGAGGATGACTGGGCTTGAGCTGCACTGCTGGATTGCTGTGTGGCATTCAACTATTGGGAGGACGCAAGGTACTTGCAGTAGGGACTTTCGGAAGCTGGCCTCCGTTTTTTTCTTGCTGATGCATTTCTCTACGTGATACGAGGTGATGTTCGAACTTGGTTCGAACATGCGAGATGGCAAGAAGAAAATAAAATCAGGCGGAATTGAAGATAGGAAGATACGCGCTTGTACTTCAACTACTGCTGAGGGACGCTCATCCAGCTCGATATTTTAAGTTACACTGCTTGGTCTGGCAGAGAGGCGATTCCGAATTCAGTGCCAGAAATGGAGGGTCTGGCTGGCGTATTATGGGTGTATCGGACGGAACAAAGATAAAAAAGACGGCCACGAAGGGTGTTTCCATGCGATGGTAATGATAGAGAGTGGCGGTGTCGTGCAGATAACTGAGAACAGTGAGACAGTGAAAACAGTACTAGATGACTCGGAGACGCATAAATGACGCACTGCTGTGAGCACGATTTGGTGGATCGTCAAATCAAACAACCCGGGCTACGGGCCGATTTGTGACTTTGATTGGCGGACCAGTGACGGACTCGGACAGGACGTCGTGTCACAAGCATCACCCTAGAATATTTGCATAAGCTCACTAAATGCGATGAGGATTGTTAATGAAAGTTTCACATACAGCGGACACAGACTTGCTGCACTGGTGGGTCCAGAAGGTCGTCGAAACCAGCTTCTTTTAATATAGCAGAAATATCCCATGTGTGTACCGCAGCCAGTGAACTAGTGGTTTTCCACCTGCCAAGCAGGTTGATGATTAACGGGCGAACTGATGGACTGGCCGATCTCAAGGCTCTACAATTGCGCTGTTTCGTCTCCTGATTGCGGCACTTGCGAGGATGCGATCAATGATTCGGAGATATCGCAATGAGATGTAAACACTAGCAGTCTGTTCGGAGTCCAGATATGATGTATTCTATTCGTTATTTTGGAGGTCAGTAAGACAAGACGAGAATGAATCTCAGCATTTTACTGTCCCGAGCATCACACGCGCCCTGAATCGTATAAGTGTTTCAATACTGATGAACCATACCCCAATCGCAATCCACCGCCTCGTGGTGAGCCATTGTAACGAGATCCGACATTCCAGTAACTAGAGCTTTCATTGCAATTTGGAAAAGGACTTGACATCATTCTTCGTTTTCGCTCGCCAGGAATGCGGCGGCACGAGAGGACTATTGATTTCCCGGCGTCAGGCTACCACACCCTAGCACTTCCATGTTCGCTTTGCCAGGAAGATGTGGCGATACGAGGACTGCTCTAAAACCTGATCAGCCGATCGCACAAAGGGATTTACAAACTATTTCTCAATTTCGCTTGCGAGGACAATAGCACACATCAATTCTGCTGTCCATAGCATCATATGCGCCCCTGAATTGTGTCAATGGTGGAGGCTGAACTATAACTGCAATTGCAACTTACCGCCTAGTGATATGAGCCATTGTGACGAGATTTAATACGCCACCCCGGAGCTTCCATTGCAAAACATTTTCACTCGCCATTGTCGATCGGCGCACTAGTTGACTTATTTTTTCTGTTGATTTCTCGGCGGCAACTATCAGGCCCTGGCAGATCTCTGTTCAGTTGTCAAGACTGAATGTTCTTCAACGGCGGTACGAGCATTTTTTCTAGAATCAGACCAATCAATTTATCAGCCAAGTTGCGAGGAATCTTTGACAATATACTTTTATTTTGCGGCAGACACCATACAGTACCTCCGTGTATATATGCAACCGAGGATTCCGCCGCCACAGTTGCAAAGTTAGTAGTAACCTCGCCTGATTGGGCAGCGACATACGAAACAAGCTAACATCCAGCGTCGTCGGGTGGCTGCCATATGTCAGAGTGCCGTGGTTCAGACTCGGTTTCAAACCTTCGCGGAGGAGTATGATTTCGGTGACTTGATACTAACAGGGTCGAGTAAGTAGTTTCAGCTATACTTGCTCTGAGAACTTTCAACTTTTGTCACATACCTGACACAGCCTGCCCCCTCCCAGATATCATATCAGTACTCAGGCTAGTGTCGGTTTTTTTGCTTGTTCGAGTGTTGACTATGTTGTACGGATCCTAGATAAAACCAGTCAACTTCTCATCCAGAAAATTTGACTAGACTCGGAGGAAGCACCGAATAATCATCATGTTAGCCGATCATGATACATCAATGGTGATCGATTGATCGATCGGCATTGAAACGCTTCAGTCCGAGGCGTCAAATGTCACGTGATGGTAGATCATGACAAGTGCTAGTATTCCTTCTCTGCCCTCACAGTTTACCAAGGCAGTCATAAACGGTGGTTTGGGAGCCACTGTTCCTGCCTCGGCCCACCGGATATGATGTTTATTCCCGCGAGCCAATTTTGATCACTTCCGTATGGGCCAAGCTGCATGACCTGGGTAGTAGTAGGTACGACTACTGGATCATCACAATGATTACTCGGGGGTTGACTGGACAACGGGGAAAGGCGAGTTAGATGCTGTGGTATGGTATTGCTAGTGACTGCAATGTCATCACGCTCTCATGCAAAACCTTGATACGAATCAGTACGTTGTTCTTCGACTTTATCTGCGGTGGCCAAGATAGTACATCTTTTTCTTCTCTTAGTTGAGATGACCTAGCTTCCTCTTCGGACGCGAGGAACTCGTGTTCAAAGTTGATTCATACAAAGTTTTCAGCGGATATACCATATATAAAGGCATAGTAATGTCTCTTTCATACAATTCCCTTCGTAAAAATGGTCATTCAAACACTTGTAAGTGGTTGATATTGTAAATTTTGTGCTACGAAGGCTGAAACACTGGCTAGCCAACCTCAACTGAAATACTTGTTGTCGGTGGCGGACCCGCTGGAAGTTACGCTGCTGCTGCTTTGGCTCGAGAAGGTTTTGAAGTCACTCTTCTTGAAGCTGCGCACTTCCCTCGGTCAGCACTCCTGATGTATAACATCCACATCGCAGTCACTAATGCACAATTGTGCTAGATATCATATTGGCGAAAGCTTGCTCCCGTCGGTCCGCCCATTCTTGGCATTCGTTGGCGCAGAGGAATCTATCATGAACTACGGGTTCACAATTAAGGTGCGGATGATGTTCGATGCACCAGAGTACATTAGACAGTCTCTCTCTGATAGCCTGGTGCTGCGGTCAAGTTGAACCAGTTCAAGCGAGAAGGATGTGAGCATTCACCCTCGTTCACCGTCGTACTAATACTGATTCTTTGCTCCAGATACAGATTTCATTGCGCTGAACCCAGACAATGGGTCTTGGAACGTGGTCTGTAATATATCGCAGACATGCTTCCTGTTTAACCGTTTCGCAGATTCGATCAGAATTTGACGATCTGTTATTTCGTCATGCTTCGAAGTGTGGTGCAGCTGTGTTCGACAACACGAGAGTCGCCAAATTTCAGTTCGATGGCGAGAGGCCTGTTTCAGCCGACTGGAGCAATGCCAGCACCGGGATACAGGGCCGTATCTCTTTCAACTACCTAGTCGATGCGTCGGGGAGGAACGGGATCATGTCCACAAAGTATCTCAAGA
>MU179324.1:56487-72094 GCA_016767475.1 Suillus weaverae | reverse complement strand
GTTTCCTGCTGTCGCTGCAAATTCTGAGGCTCGAGTGCAGTGATACAAGGAACGGCAGACGTTGGTAAGGCATTAACAGAAGACGAACTCCAGGTCCGTGTGTTCTGCGGTATGGTATGATTCCTTCGCGACATTTCAATTTGATCGACAGAAAACCATGGACTTCTGTCGTCATCTATTTGCGCCCACTGATCCCGAGATGCATTCTGCAGTCAAAGCTAGGTAAGGTTTTCCCGTCTGTTGAACTGGACCATCCGATACTAAACTCAACAGATTGGATCCTACTCTGACATCTCCAGACGCACCCGTCATGACAGAATGCGAGGTCGATCGCTTGCTCGGAGATGCCGATGAAGAAGCCAAGATTGTTTTAAAGGAGATCAACGCACGAAAGCCCATCCATACGATGTACAACCCCGCGGAGAACTTCGGTGTGGAGGAACACTTTGGTTTCAAAGCTGTCTTGGAACGAGGGAAATTGGGTTTGGTGACTGCGTCTCTCGGATGTTACTAATGATGCAGAGTTTTGTTGGACGCTTCATGACTCAGTTATTCGCTGTGCACTGTGCAGTCACGACTCACGACGACAGAGCAATCCAACCTCACCAACTATATTGCAAAGAACTTGTACATACTCAGAGTGTGCAGAGCTTAAATAAATTTTCTACTCCACGTCGCAATCTCAATTCGAACTCGTCAGTACTTGTCCTTGTCATATTATTCGCTTTGCCGCCACTGCAGGTCCGATCTGCACAGACTGGACTGCCGCCGAAGTTCGAACTGATATATTCCAGCTGCGATCACCAAAATTCCCGAAATTTGACGTTATATGCCAATTACATCATGCCTTTCCCGCGCCACATATAATTGGTTGACCGTTCCCCAGAACTTCTACCATGGATGTTTCGTACAGTTCGTCACCACTCCAAGTCATTGACAACATGTCGGCCGGCGCTGAAGACACGTCTGTTGAGCGTCCTCGGACCCCTGAACAAATCCAGCGCTCACCACCACAGTCAAGTAATGACCGGAACCAGCAGCCTTCACTACAAGAAATCCTTCAAATGACGTCTACCACAGTCAACTTTATATCAACCATAACAACATCCTTCCACGAGAAAGGAGAGCAGAACTCCTGCTTTCGAGAAGGTAAAACTCGATGTTCAGGGCGCATATAGTCATGTAGATGCAATCTCCTTACAAAAACAGAGCTCAGAAGGAAAATCCTCTTCACCGCGATGAATGCACACGCCTGGGCTAGCGCGAGGGTTGTGCACGAACACACAGTCGCACGAGACACGCTAGAAGCCGGGATTCACAAACTTTTGGAAGACGAAAAGGATCAAGGCAGGTCATCTCACCCCGTTTTCAAGTCGACGTTTGGTATGCACGCCATCTGTATCACCCCGCTCTAGGCTGTGTCGATTGCTGGTTACGATTGCTAATTATTGTTGTTTTTTCCCTCAAGATCGCATGCGCGCGCGTTTGTCGGAGATGTTTGAAGCCATCAACAACACTGTCGCCAGCTTGACGGGACTCGGTTGAGATCAGGCGTCAATGTTGCTGTCTGATATGGTGCGCTGCCTGTGTCTGTCCCGTTAGGTACCTTGTCAACGCCTCTGCCCAATTCGAACGGGTCTTGTTGTATTGTTCTTGATGGTCCCACTTGATGGACTGATACATTGATCTGATGATATCCATGCAGTTTACCTGCAGTGCTAGCGCAGGTGCTATAGATCAGCTAATCTGAAACGCTCTATTTGATATCACGCGGTGGCTAATTTCTGATAGCACCGCCCACCACTTGAACAACCAACAAAAGTCTCTGTTTTGATTTATATCAAGCCACTCTCGCCGCTTCAGCTTGATCAGTGACTGCCTGCACATTTGCTCATGCATCCAAAGCTACTTTCCTTCCTGCTACCACCGCATCGCACTAAGCACACAAAATCATGCGAGATCTTGATGACTATTAAATGTTTCTTCTCCACCAACCATCAAACAACTTGTATATACAAGAATGAAGTTCGAGGAGAAATCCCACATCATATTCGGGAGGATGTCCACTAGTATACAGGTTTCCTTCTATCATGCCAATCACTGATTTGAACCTGTGAGAAGTGCGTGCGTGCGGCCGGAACGTTGATAGAGATTCAGATGAAACGGACTTTGTTTGGCTGGCAGGATGGGTCGTTATAATTATCGAATAGCCTATTCTCAGCCTTCTGAACACTGTCTACAGCAGTACATATATAATATCAATGTTCTAAAAAAGGCAAATTTTAAGCAATATTTCGTACTTCACTCACTGACGCTCACCCAGTCAATCATCAGCTGCAAATCAGCTTTGCCGGCGACAGTAATCAGACATGGCCGGCAAAGGCCCACATTGCTCATTCGTTCTTCTCGCCGAGTTTGACATTGATAGTGGTGCCCAGCTCACATATCAGTTTCCTCAGCCGCTGGGAACAGACGAGGGGTGATTTTCGACTTGACCTGATCCGAAAGATGTGTTGGTTAACTATTCCATATCAGTTTGCTCGCAAACCTTATGCTTCCAGATGGGGCAGAGAGGCACCTTGAAGATTGGACGATCTTCTTCCTCAACCAGAAGCCGTTCAATACCATTGCACCAGTTCTTGCTTTGGAGACGGAATCAAGTGACAATCAGTCAAACGGAGAGGACGGCCACCCGGAACTACTATATGTTCTCAACCTGGTGCGGACGAAGCATGACAAGTCAGTTCGGAGGTGCGTAGGTAGTTTTAACTTCCCACACTCCATCTACACGCGTTGCATTACAGAGGCGCCGTAGTGAAAGCGATGGCTATTTGCACACGACATCCATTTATCCAAATCTTCAAGGTATATCTGAATGTCATGTCACTTGACTGATTACTCACCAAGCGCCAGCCCGTTCTCCTCCTCGCACTTGACGACTATTTTGCAAACCCATCCCAAGAATGTCTTGCGCGTCTATTTGATGCGATTAACTCGATGAACATCAGTGCTGCGCCTGCACTTACACGATATGAAAAAATAATCATGCGCGCCTCAGAGCGTAAAGACATCTTTGCGGAGAAGTTCTCCACTCATATACCCCCGCTTCCTCTCAAAGCTGCACACAAGACGACAGGCTCGAACGGCTCACATTCATCTGAAGACGGGGTTCTCATCAGTGCTCGCGCACGTTCTATCACAGTCGCCTCTGATCCTAACCCCACCCACCCGTCCTCTCCGTCGGACAGCTCGTTCAGCCTTGGTGGGAGTGCGGTATGGGTGAATGATGACAGTGTCATAATTGATGGTCAAGTGGGTGTTGCAATAGGTGCAGGTCCAGGAAGCGTCGGTGGCGCTTCAGTAAGCGGTAGCAGTGTTCTTACTAGCCGCGGGCGGCATAGTACTGATACAAGCTCGAACTCGAGCCACACTTATAGCGGCGGCGCAATACCCACATCATCCGACCCACATTTGCGGTCGGGGATATCCAAAGATACCCATTTCTTTCAGACAAGCATTGCATACAAAGGACATACCCTGCCAATCAAACTGCCCCTGGCCACCTTTCCTGAGGAAGTCGGAGAGGTGCGTCTTTTAATGACGATGCGCTTGATATATAGTCCTGAATACGTGTTTAAGTATTCCCTAATTCAACTAATACAAACGTTTTCTACGCCTCTCATCGCAATCTCCGGACCGTTACACCCTCATCTACACACGAATGGAACTCACACACACCCAATAATAATTCTCTTTAACGCGCTTGTTACTGGCAAACGCATTCTCTTCCTTGGACACAATATTCCTGCTGGGCAGGTCGCTAACTACGTCTTGTCTGCTTGTGCCCTTGGCTCTGGATGTGGTGCGGTACTACGAGGATTCATTGAGCGATCATTCCCTTACGCAGGACTTGCGGGCGGCGAGGACTGGGTTTCAACGTATGTATTTTCTCGTAGAAGAACTTCATCAATGATATTTGTTTCGCAGGCCGGCATACATAGCAGGCGTAACTAACCCTATATTCGAAACCAGTGGATCCTGGGATCTCTTGATGGACATCGGCACAGCTCGTGTTGTTGTGCACAAGGACATACATATATCTTTCCCAACTACGATGGCACCGCCTGCACTTGTCAACCCAATGATGCCCCGTCCGATAAAGGCGGAAAACTCGACCGGGAGCGAGGATGACATCCAGCGTATTGCGACTCGAGACGGGAAGGACGGGAACCAAAAAAGCGAGTTTGCGGCGAAGCAAGACAGCTTGGATAACATGTTCATCGAGGATGTAGGTCTTCGTACAATTGTCGCATTGCCTCGATCACGTCGGCAACTAACATCGCTCGGTGTTATAGCTAATTTCAGCAATCACCTCGCACTTTGGGGAGACGCTGGTGCGGATGCGATTTACGGAGTACGTCGCGCGCTTCGTTCGGCTGGCGTCGCGGTACGAGGAGCTCGCTGTGGGATCGACGAAGCTTGGATGCGCTAGCGCACCATTTTTAGACGGGTCCCTGGGTAGCGGTATCGTGTTTCCGGACGAGGCAGTTGCATTTAAGGAGCTTACTGCGAACGCAAGCCGGATTGAGGGTTGGCGAAGGAGCAAGTCCTATCAGTACTGCGTCCAGGTGCGTGGTTCCTCTAAAGGACGGGTCTCAAGGACGTTTTGATATATTTTCCGTACTGTGTAGGATTTCAAAAAACATCGAGCAACTGCTGCTATTCAAGGATTCGACCTATCACATCAACTTTTAAGATTGCGGCTGGTGAAGAACTTACCGGACGCGGAAATCGAGCTTATCGTGCGTTCAATAGCAGACAACTTGCGGTCATACGAACAAATAGTTGAGGTGAGCATTCTCACATTCTGGACTGTTGGATCACCCGTAATTTCTGGTGCAGCTGCTCGCTTTTATGCCACCACATGCTGGAGGATTACAGCCTCTGAGTTTTTGCCTATTCCACCATCAAGAATCTATTCGGGAAGCCACCGTTGATATTTTCAACGAGCTCCGTCAGAACCCCGTGAGTTGTTTGCTCGTCTTTCCATAGTCGTGTGAAATCACTAACTGTTTTTGTTGTATAGGTTGGGGTGATTTTTCTGCAAGCTCTGAATCACTTCCAGAGGTATGCCTATGTTCGGCAGGCGCACGCTCGTGAATCACGCATGAAGGATTTGAGCCATGGTCTGGCCCCACCACCTCACTTGGTGTCACGGACGCCGTCCAACCGCAGTGAAGTTAGTCTAGGGGGGATGTGAGCACGAAGAAATGTCGCCAGTCTGCATGTTCTCGTTTATGTGGACTTACAAAAATAATTCTTATATTGGGGCGCGTCACATGTACATCATATAATATACAAGTACTTGTGCTGGCGCGAGCATCGCACCTCTCGAGACCCACCCCACTGGTAGGGGAGGGGCGGGACAGGTGCCACCGTCATACGAATGAACCTGCCCCTTGAGGATCTCCTTGAAGTGAATGCCAGCGAGAGAGGATTTTGCTAAGTATAGAACTCTGGTCATACTCATCTGGAGATGTGACATATAGGGCAGCCCAAACAAGTAGTATCAAAAAACATGCGCCTCCGAACATTGCAAGTCCGCCAACCACGTGAGATGTCAGTAAGAGAAAGTGAGCCACCATGAAGACGATGCTCCATAAATAGAGGCCTTTTGGCAGGCTGAAGACAATGGCAGTGAGGAGCATCCCGATCGAGCGTGATTTTGCGGCCCTCAGGTAGCGTGCCTGGATGAAATGGACATGGTCAGCTGAGCTGCAGGGCGTAAGAAAGACGATGATGCGAACGGCAAATGATGCAGTGGCGTCTTCTAGGCCATGGTGCCTAAGGAGTAGGATTGATCCTGTGGCGAGGCTCCCAGACGCCAAGAGAATCGATGGCAAGGCAGACGACAAAGAAGCACGAGATAAGAGGCAAGACAGGATGTTAGCACTACAAAAGGATGGTCATGACGGCGCCCTTCATGTCCGACAATCAAGGCCTCTCACATCATTACTGGAAATGTCTGTAGAACCATAAATTAAAGTTCACCGCAGTCATCTGAAATGTGCGCACCCAAACAACTGCTGTATGCCACTCCGAAATACATGCGGTCATGAAAATTTGCCACTGATCGACGAACACCTGTTCGTTTGCAAACAAATCATGGAGTTCGAAAACATATCGGTCGGGGATTCCCCACAGAGCCGGGTTGGCGATGGTTTTCACCCATTGATGATCCATATCTTCCTCTGGCGTCATAATTTGTAGCCTGTCTAATTGGGCGTGTTCTTGCCCGTAATAAGTCATAAACCGCTGGTTTTCTGCCATGTTCCTCAGATTTGACAAGATAAGTTGAGCATCCCACGAACCTATTGCGCCCCATAGACGAGCTAGAATATTCATGAGCTCAATTAAGGAGAGAAATTGAGGCTTCCTACCCACCAACAAAGCATAATGTATGTCCATCAAGGGTCCGACCTTTTCAAAAAGTTTCGGTCAGGAGATTGGGTACGCTCAAGATCTTGACGTACCTCGTTGCAGAGACAGTAGCTGCAGCAGCTGACTACATCTTTCTGCTGTGTATGGAAACGTGGACGATCGTGAGGTCAAACGGTCTTCCACTCAGAGCTCAGAATATGAAAATGCCTGATAAGGAAGTAAATACCTGCTGCACCATGAGACATGACGCCGATTAGATCGTCTATCACCTGAGGTGACACCTGTGCGTGCATGTGCATTGGGAAGAATTCCACATGCACCCAATACAATCTTTCTAAAGCGGTGTCTGCTGACATGTGAGGATAAATGATGGAGAATAATTCGGATACACACCACGATGGGAGTCAGAGACAATCGTCCCCATATCAAGCAGTTCTGTGGAAGTCTGCTCAAGCCAGAAGATCCGTCGGGCGTCATGATCTACGAAATAGTAGGCACAGGAGAATGGTGATTCATCAAGTTCTATGAATAGCTCCGACGAGGGCGGTACTATAATTTGCTGCTGCAAGATTGTGTCATCGATAAACTTGAGGCAGCCGGTCACCCGGTTCTCAGTCTCTTGCCTATGAACATTGGCTTCTGTCACAACGACGTAGTTTGGAAGTCTTGTTTGAAAGTACAGCTGGCCTTCGGGGTGCGGATATGAGTTCCATTTCATTTGGATGTTGAGAGAACTTCACGAGGACATTCATTTTAGTGCAAATGGGCGCTGAGTGACAACAACTGACCTGGGAGCGCTGAGGGATCCTGGTGGTATGACGGTGTGATAAGAATAGATACTGAAAATCAATGTCAGTGCATGTATGAGCTTTAACCAGCTGCGCAAACTTACCTGGGCGACTTGCCATACCGTGCAGTAGCCACTGAGGTTGTGGGTCTCAGCATTCCCGCTGGTAAATGCGTGGAGAATTGCGCTGCCACATCACCACATCTCGTTTGAGTGTGTTGACTCATACCGGACGTCGTTAGCTATGAAGAGGTTTTAGCGGGCGTTTTATAAGGGAACGGTCTTGGTCCTGTGCTATGGGCATCGTGATGAAGTATAAAGCGGTGACTCTAGAAGTAGCATGATTTCCTCAGGGCTTGTCATTATGGAATCTGGATGCTGTGGCAGTCTACATAGCAGATCTCGATCTAGGACCCCGACCGCGGGTCACGTATAATAATAGCATCATGTCAGGGTGCGATAGCAGGGCAGTGTCTGCTTCTAAATCATTACATAATCAGGTTCGAACAGCCTTGCAGCAGGCTACTAGTGCAGCAAAGGAGACATAAATATGTAGGTCCCTCCAGCACAGATCGTTGGCATGTCCAGTGAGACCATAGAGGGGATAGGGCTATGGGTATGTTCAAGTCCGTCTGAAAGTGGGACTGGCTGATGAGACTGGGCGTCCGACGTCCAGATTCCAGATTCAAAAACCAAATCAAGTGAATATGTTGGAACATCACATGCACATGTGGGTCAGGCTAGCGCCTCTTATATATACTACTCGGATGGATTTCGCGGGACGCTGGCTGTCGATCACTTGATTGGCTTATCAGACGCTGATGTTCTTCCAAGTTATATCATATATGGACTTGTTGGCCAGCAAAGGTTGTCAAAGAGTTTGCCGTTATCGCACACCTCTTCCACCCTAGCCTCATAAAAGCCGTCCTTTTGTTGATCTCAACGTTGGTGTTCTCCTCGTTAGCTACTCTCCGAACCTACGAATCTGTCGCTATGTCGAATTCTAACTCAAATGATCGCAAGCACACTGCCCCACAGCGGTATTTAAGTTTTACCCTGCTATCATTAATATGTGACCCACTGAGTGATCTCAGGAAATCCAGCGAAGCTATCCCAAAGGTGCGCAGATCTAAGGACGCAGATTATGCAGCCAAGGGGGATTACGAAGAGGAATTTGAACCCCCCAAGGAATATGTAGACAGCACCTCAAACTACTCCAGGTACAATTTTGTCCTTGGCTGTAAATACAGAAACTGATCGCTGGTCAGGTTCACAAGTCGTGGACCGCAGGACGAGCATCTGAGACGAATGCCACAGAAACAACCGAGCAGCTGCTCAAATCCTCCTACCCAACATCAAGGCTCCAGGTACGTTTACTTCAGATCAATCATACCATACCGCACGTTGAAAGGGTGTGTAGTAGACAGGCACCTCGTCAAGCCAATCCCACACACTATCCACCTGCACAGTATGCTCCTGTGCAACATGCTCCCGCGCACCGTCCCCCCGCTCAGTATGCTCCTGCGCAACATACTCCCGCGCAACATCCCCCAGCACAGTACGCTCCTGCGCAACATGCTCCCGCGCAGCGTCCACCTGCTCCTGTGCAACATGCTCCTGTACAGTACGCTCCGGTGCAACATACTCCAGCGCAGCGTCCACCCGCACAGTACGCTCCTGCGCAACATGCTCCCGCGCAGCGTCCACCCGCACAGTATGCTCCTGCGCAACATGCTCCCGCGCAGCGTCCACCCGCACAGTACGCTCCTGCGCAACATGCTCCCGCACAGTACGCTCCGGCGCAACATGCTCCGACGCACCGTCCACCCGCACAGTACGCTCCTGCGCAACATGCACCCGCGCAGTTTCCTCCCGCACAGTACCCGCCCGCACAGTACCCCCCAGCTCAGTTTCCTCCTGCACATTACCCTCCTGCGCATCACCCTCCTGCACACCGCCCTCCTGCACACTACCCACCAGCCCAACCAGGGAGAAGGTGAGCGATGGTTTGGGCTTTAGGCATCCATCGGCGTTCGTGGTGTGACTGCTACGACCCCTGTACGTCAGATGTAACATTAACGCATGTATTTCGGTTATCTCAAATATGTACAACAAAAGAAAGGTGATACGTTGGTTAGTACTGGTATTCAGAACTTCATGTGTTTCTCAAAGAAATTCATTTCACATCTACTTAGCACTATGCAATGTTCGTCTTCCAGAACTCGTAGCCGGTCCAGTGGTGTGCAACAGCACAGAATCGCAACATTCGCTTGCACAGCATCGAGACAAGACATCCTAACTTCTAAGAACACTCTGCATGGAAGTTGATACTTAGTTGTCAAAGCTCGAGAACGTCCGAATGCCGATACATGTACCAGGTTATTATATAGGTTACCGGGAGCTTCTATTACGCCTGCAGGGTCCTGGCAAGCTGTCACTTCATGTACTAACTCACGATTGCATATAATTTCCGGTTCAGAACTGGAAAGCGCTACCAGTGCAACTTCCAGTGCTAGTCTCCAGAATCATCCCACTGTGTTACATGCCGGGCTTGATATGCATGTACCGCTTCTAGATCCTCTCATTAATGTCTATTTATCCCTGGGAAAACAGACTGAGGCACTGCAGCGGGTTATTAATTTCTCTCAATGACTTGAATATTGCACACACCACACAATTCGTGACGACCAGACTCTTCTCAGGCTGCTTGAGATATGGTGCACGATGGCTAAATCACCAGCGGCTTGCCACTTCCGTTACTTAGTGATTTTGTCTAATCATACTCAAGGGACATAACAAGGCACTTACCCCAGAGTATTGGTTATTCCCCACAGCATTGACAGCAAGTGCGTGCGGCAGTGAGCCAGTTGATACACAGGACTTTATAACGGACCAATGAACATTCGCGTTGTGGTAGACAAAGAGCGCCTTCGACGTCCATGTCGTAAATACCAGTGCTATTCCACCGGGTCGCCTTTCCTGTGTCAGATACATCTTCGCTCCTATATAATTTGAACAAGTTCGGTTCCAACCCCCTCGATCATCAATAACAATGACTTCCTATCAAGTCACAGAAGATCTTCTCGTTAACGATCAAGGGTAAGACAATCCACCCACCTCTAGTATGCACTAATCACATCATTCATTGCCTCCAGGTTTCGACCCGACGCAGATGTCGACTCGGATGACTCAGATTTCTCACCGGAAGAAGAGTATAGTCCAGAACCAGAGGAATTAATCCAGGGTCCTTCAGCTAGGTTCGTGCATTTTGACATAATTTTTCACAAGCGGCGCCCAGGATCTCACACCTGACGGGCAGTTTTTCTGGGCGCGGAAAGCAGAAAGCCGACACTGCTGGCGCGCCACCTAAAAACGACAAGGGATCAAAGAAAGACCAGAGCGATGCTCCTCCTCCGCAGATCGCCAAGTACGTCCAAATATTATAAGCAATCCGGTCCCATAACAACAAATTAATATTGTTACCAAAGGCCTCGTCAGACCGACAAACCACCTCCGACCCGAAAGCCCAACCCAGCCAATTACCCCAAGTAATACGTCGAAAGCTTGTTCCCCACAGTACTAGTTATATACCATTTCCAATATTCCAACCTGTTGCATTTTTGCTCCATGAAAGGCTGGTATCTGGGGGTTCTGTTATTCTCAATTCTTATGTAGATATGCAATGTTCCATGCCATATGTCAACCCTATGTTTTCATAAAGACAATACTTCCTCTCGCAGCCACGGTACATGTCAGCTGTAATGTCAATGCAGTATGCAGTGCCAACACTTGGTCTGTAGATGGAGTTTCCTCTCAATGAGACCTTCAAGTTTGAGGACTTGGGAGCAGGCCTGCACAGTGTGGCGTTGATCTACCAGTGCACCCGTCGCTAGGCAGAAGTAGCACGGGTTCGTTAGCACAATCAACCATTTGTAGAGGCCTGCGGAGAGTTGAAGAACCCCTTCAGATCACCGAAGATTGACTTTCCAGCATGTTCCTATCCTTTCGTTTGACTAATCATTAATCAGGGGTTCCAGCCATAGATAGACAAATATCTTCTCACTCAAATTCTAGTATGAAAGCCAAGACTGGCAACCTACTACTGATATCTCGTGGAAGAGGGATCAAAAGACAACTGATTCGACAATCAAAGAATGGGTGGTGATATCCGCCATGAATCCTCTCACGCAGAGACATTAGGCAAATTGGCAATAGTCCCTATGTCACCTGCGCCAGACAACACATTGGTGCCCAAAGCTCCGCAATCTTGGGGGCCGACGTCATCACAGACCTGCAAGACTCATTCCATGGTAGGAAGCGCACACATCAGAATGTAAACTTCCTCCACATAAAAGACTTGACCACAGGCAGATTTTTCATGATCAGCTCTAAACTTGCGTTGTGCTTTTGATGATAAAATCATGCGTGTAGGCCCAGGTGTATGAACTCCACAGTATGAGCGTGCTTCTCCCTGTGATAAGATATACTTGAACTTTGCATACAACAGCCTCTGAGGAACGTGTGATATGAAGAGGACCTGGGACCGCTAAAAAAAAGCAAGAACGAGGCAGAGCAGGTAAAAAATCTGGCTCGGTTAAAATTAATATCTGGAAACGAGGCAGTTAGCTCATTGGCAAGACTCCCGTCACTATGTTTCAAACCTTCTTAATGGAACCCTGAACCACACCATATGCTAAAAACAAGCGTGTTATCTTTTCCGAGCCATGGGCGTCCATGATCGAGGTTCATCGGATCCTTTCAATGCCTCTGCCCAAGGATCTCGTGTTTGCGCTTTTGGTCGTTGATCGGGTTCTGGAGGTTCCAGTCTTTGATCCCTAGGCACGTTCCACGAGACCGACGGAGACTGCGCCTCAGTTTCAGAATGGTGGCTGGGTGCTTCTAGGCGTTTCATATTGGCTCTTTCTGCTTCATCCTTCGCTTCTAGAATAGCTGCATTCAGCTTGACTCGTTGTTGACGTGCTAGATCCGCTTGTAGCTCCTGTGACATTACATATCAGGATTCACGTAACATCTTGAGGATCACGTTAAATTGGTGTACCCCACCTCAATGCTCGGCGGATCCGGCCTAGTATGCGTCAGCCATGCTGACCATTGCACTGGACACAACAAACGAGAAGGTGAGATCAGAAACAAGAACGTAACGATGAAGGCACAAACCTGGGAGGCGTTTGCCGCTAGCAACGTATGCCCACATGTCCTCATTTTTCGTGTACTTCACTGTTCGTTTGGAACGTCCTTCCGAAGGTACATAAAAAGTTACACCATAAGTGGGGGCTTGACAGAGGTTCCATTACAATCGTACCATTGTTCGCGTTTGGATGCTCAAAGTACTTGTTGCCTAGATTATCGGATCAAGAGACACAGGACAAGGATTTGTATCACGGCCGGAACGTACCTTCCATGTCGTTTCCAACGAAATATGTCTATAGGGAACTATTAGTCACAGCCGCGTAATGTAGGTCGCATTCTGGCCCAGTCCATCACATACTGGTTTCAATATTCGCTGCCACAAACGCCTCACAATTGACATGGTACCACGGATACGCGGCTGCGAGGAAGGAGCAATGAAAAATTTAAAACAGCTACAGCCTCTCGAGGCACAGATGCCCCACTTATAGTCGTTCGCCGAACGGAACAAAAAATCAATGGTCTCGGTCGTTGTGAAGTTCCGATGGCCTGACTAAGTTAAACGAGTGCCGCGGAGATTAAAGAGCAAAAGCGGAGCTAATATCAGTCATCCGCAACTCAAGTGACCCAAGCAATTGCCGGGAAGTGTGGACTGCGACTCATGTGTAAGAAATATACTCGCTAGGGAGCCGTTCCAACACTACCAGCTCCAGAGCTCGAGCGAGTCAGTGAAGCACATTGCATCATTTCTACAAGGGAAAGAAATTCTCTAGTAATCTCCAAGACCCTCATCGTCATCCAAGTCACCCTCTTGGATTTCCTTTGCGAGCTCTTTCTCACGCTCCCGCGCATCCTGCGCAGCAGCAAGCTCCTTGCGGTGTGCATTAAGAGGGTAGCGCATTGCCTGCAAGATCCAAGTATGAGGTAACGCCTGATGTGAAAGTTTCCAGCGGAAAAAAAACTGTACCTTAACGCTCTCATTATGCAAATCCAAGCAATATCCGATTCGTCTGCCAAACACCTCGCTAGCCTCGGGGCCGTAGCCATCCTTCTGGCTTCCGCATTCCATCCAACCTTTCTCATGGACGATTCGACCTTCAATCACACCATCCCGAATGGCCTTACCAACAATGTACTCTGCGTCTTCCTCGGAATCGAGGTGGAGTTTCAAGCAGATGTCACGCAACGAGATCCTCGAGTATGATAGAGAGAGCCTGCGAATACCGGTCTTGATAACGTTTTGCCGGAGCCGGACGATCAGGGTGTAAGTCTTGTCGGCCTCGAATTGTACGGCGTGCTTGTTCAAAGTCGTCTGGAACTCCGATAAGGAGCCTGTCCGAACGGCTAGGGGAATGCGTCAGCATTGGCATTGCTTTGAACAGCAGTAAATTTTCCTACCCTTCACGATGTCAAAGTAAGCACTCAGGGCTTTTTCTAACACCGGATGCCGGAAAAGACCGCGGTCCGGAATATCACCCATTAAAAGTTCAACGATCACAAAAAGTTTGTGCACGGCCTGATAGAATCCTGGCGCGGTCTTTGCAGCAGGGGCGCGACGGATAGCTTGTTGCAGGTTCGTGTGTGCCGCAGTGTAATTCAATTGCACCGCCTTAATGCGGCCAAGGAAATAGTGGTAGCGAGCATACTGCGGATTGCTCGCCGAGGCAGGGAAAGTAGTCTTGGATACTAGCTTGTCAGCCTGATCGTAAAGGTTATAGTGGAGATAACCCCGAAGTAGGCGATTGATCAGCGAGGCTTGCGTGTCATCATCGTGACGAAGGGACGCAGTGCGTTGCGCAGCGAGGAACATTCTGGAAAATGATAAGTTGGGAGTATGCCAAATTTACATGGATCTGAACTCACGGACGGGCATCTGCCAGCTCTCCGCCGAGTTCATATGATCGCTCCACGGCAAACCATATTTTGGCAGCTATTGGATCCATACTTCTACGGTTCATGGACTGCATTTTGTCAACAGTTTCATGAGAAAGCTCTATGGACTTGGAGTATGTGTCTTTGGACGTGTGGAGATGATGAATGATGAGCAGGCGGAGATAGATCTCAGCTTCAGGTACAGGATCAGAAATTGGCTTCGATGATGGAGACAGAGGAGCAGTAGCATTTGCCTCTGATGTTGTATCTACTTCCATAGACTGTTCTGCGGGAGGAGCAGGAGGAAGCCATGATAGAAGAGAATTCTTGACAGCAGAATCTGCACGAAGTTGAGCATGCGAGCAGAAGGTATGGATGCACCACACACCTTTGGGATAATTCTCCTCAATGGCATCACGCAGAACCTTGTCATTTATGCGCTTTCGCAGCGCAGTTAGTGAACGTAAGACGCGATGAGTGAACCGGGTTTCGAGGTCATTGATAGCGCGGTCGATGAGCACGATGTTAGCCTTAATCTCCTGCGTCGGGGTCGGCGGTTCTGGCTTTGGTTCTGGCTTTTTTTCATCTTTCTTGTCGTCCTTCTTGTCTTCCTTCTTGTCGGTAGCCTTCACCATCTCGGTGTCAGGCATGATGCAAAGGATAGTTAATGACGCGGTGACGCGTCCTGTGTTGACGGTCAGGTAAATGTATTATGTAAGTTTGGGAAATGGTAGTATATTGTTTAGGTGAGCAAGTTGCAGCATCGACTCCATAGCTCAGTGGTAGAGCATACGATTGCAGATCGTGCGGTCCCGTGTTCGAACCACGGTGGGGTCTTTTTTTTCCCACTCAACAACGAATGATTGGAGAATAAATTGTTTTTATTGTGGGATTCAAAGTAATACCGAGAACCAGATGATTTGTTTCAATCGAACGCTGAATTATTGTAAGCTTTTAGCTGAGCTTGAAGCTTTGAAGACCTAGTCCGACTATCCAATAGTGGGGACGCGCGCTTTGAAGACACGTCACCCAAACTGGGACTGCAACATCTTACACAAAACCATGATATGGCAATTCTCTTGGCTGCTTCTTGCAGCAACTGTCCAAGCGGCCTCTCTGTCCCTTCAGTCTCCTCGTTTCACAATTAGCGCGTCAGATGCGACCCAGCTGCGCTCGGACACGTATGCACTAATCACACTCTTGCTGTAGTACAACTCATATACCATACAGCTTGTCCCTGACAAAAAAACCAGAGCCTTTGGCCCTTGGCGCAACTGACACCCTTAAGCTTACGTTCCAGATAACGGAGAGTGATGAGGGCAAAGGTGTTCAACCGCACCAAACCTTCCTCCGATTCTA
>MU179324.1:34156-54642 GCA_016767475.1 Suillus weaverae | reverse complement strand
TGAAAAGCGTTAGACTTAATCGCCATGTTAGAACATGATGCGCCCACCTGCGTCCATTCCGCCAACTACGCACAACCCCCTTGAGGTCTCGCTTATCCTGGGCTCCTTCGTGCACGCACCTGCACAATACGACCTTTTTGACCTCTACATCCCTGCCTCCCACACTCCCGCTGAACACCCGGATGAAGCCTCATTCCACGTCCTCCCCGCCATCAAGCATACCTTCCGTCCTGAACAGAAATCGCCTCCTCAGTTTATCTCTACCGTATTTGCAGCGGCTGTACTGTCTTGACTCGTGTTGATCTGATTGGTGAGTTTCTTCCCTATCAAACTGATCCTTAGCTGACGAGCTTTGTTATAAAAGTGGAGTAAAATTGACGTCAGGGTCCCGAACCTCTTTTCACTTAGCATCATGCCCTTCACTGCCCTCCTCGGCGCCTTTGAAGTGCTACTTGTCTGGTACTGGGTAGATCTCGAGCTTGGTCAGGTGCTTCTGTACGGAGGTATCCTTGCTATTCCAACCGTGTTCGCTGGTAAGCAAGCTCTATATCGGTCTGTCTGAAGTAAAGATTGCATACTTGTGACTTTGTACCGTCTCAATCACAGCACCCTGATACCTATTGTGGCTTTTCCGTATAGACAGACAACACTCTTAGCATTGTCCCGGAGGTAGGAGCAGAGCAGCAGCCGCATAGTACCGTAGCTTAGTCAGCTATGGAGTGTTTTGTCGTAGCGTAGTGCTCTTCACCACTTGCCTTGCTCGCCGCGACACGCAGGCACATAGTTGCGGATACACCGCTCCAGCATTAAGAGACCATTACGGTAGGGAAGTGCCTTTTACATTAAGGCAGACTGTTATTCTCTATGCCCTCGCCTTACATAGAATTTGTATCCGTATGTTTGACACCTGCCGGAAATTTAAACGCCGTTGCTGATTAGATTGCAGACGTTGGCACTCTCAGGCTCCACAGCTGTGCACTGTTGAGGCTTCCCTTCTGTTTCTTGAGGATGACCTGCAAGTTGCAATGAGCGTCAGGAATAGAATGGTACCAGTCAATGGGTCACGTCACCGCTCCACCAGCTTCGAGTTGCAAAGTATAGAAGCTCCTAGCGTCTGCGGACGCCGCCGTCGCTGCCTCTTTCTTGGGGACTTGGAATCTGCACCTCATTAATGTCAGTAGAAAGGCCTGATCTGATCCCTAATACGCACCCAAATTGGTCTTTTACTGAGACCGGCTTCCACCAGTACTCATTGTCTTTCATGGCGACCTTCATTTCTGCCTGCAAATTTTGTGCACAGAGGTGAGATTCGCATCAGGATCATTTCTCACAGACACTCACATTCCAAGCCAAGTAATTGCCAGTATCATTGTTCATGATTGCCAGCAGCATCTGCTGTGTCTCCTCATCCCATTTATACGTCCCAGTCCACTATTTATATGACTCATCAGTGCCAAGTTTGGAACTTCATATCTAGCTACCTACTGACCCTCTGTTTGTCGGTCCCGTCAAAGTGCTTGCCTTCGACCTTCGCGCCGCCGTCCACCGACGTCAACACGAGTTCAGGCCACTTCACGTTTTGAATGACACCGTTGATGGACATAATGATTGAGATTTGTTGTTGGGGAGGCAAGGAAGAGAATACGAGAAGTGAGTTGGTCTTCAAGCCTGTAATTGTAACATCATTTTATATGCACATTCCTCAGGGTATGGGTTCGGCATTCTGCTGTCCTGACTCCTGGGCACCACATGCCATCGCTCCTGAACCGTCCAAGCAACTCAGTGCTGATGGGCCAAACCAACCGTAATCGCAACTCGCCGCCTCGTGATCAGCCATCATGACTGCCACTCTGGAACTTTCATCGCAAAAGGGTCTATCCATCATTCCTCGTTTCCGCATCCCAAGAATGTTTGTCGATGAATTTACCTCATCCTGGCGCTTCGCTTTCATTACCAAAGGAGTCGAGCACCATTCCTTGATTAAGGACGTGATTCGATTGATTTCATGATAGCGACTACATACCACGCCCTGGCAATTCCATGCTCGCTTGCCAGGAATGTTTTACGACGGCGTTACGACGAGTATTGGTCGCTTTTTCAGCCTAGCGATTCTCATGGCGGTGAATTCCAAATGGCTTTACAAACATTCCTCGAATTCGCTTGCGGGGAATGTTTGTTGATCGCGGGTCAGGATCATCACATGTTTTCTCGGCACTGACTACATAGCGCTTCCATTGCAAAAGAAGTTTACAACACATTCATCCATATCTCGCTTGCGGGGAATGTTTGCCAATCACTGCACATTGTCAGGACTTTACGAGAAATCTCGTATCAACGGCAAGTATAGCACTGGTGTCAACTTTTTGGTTCGGGGGGTGTCCTTGGTTGTTTTGCACGTCCGAATAACATGCCTTGAATCCAGCAAGGCTGATGCAAGATATGAGCGACCAGACAAACCTCGATGATAGCGTTTTCCGTTGCGATCATCCGACATAACTTATAGGTAAGAGTTGACCTCAAACTCACTCGAGCTCTCAATTTTCTGATGTTCGACGATACGTCATCTTAGCTACATTCCTGGACGGATGATCATAGCAGGGTTGATGCAGTCATAGTCGGTCATTCAGATATACGCAATATACGGTTTACAAGCTAACACTTCACATTTATGCAGACAGGACAGGAGAGGAACCCGTCTCCATGACTGACCTTTCCGCCTCAACCCTCTGCCTCTGTTCTTGTTCTTGCCTCGGGTGTCTGGCGCTGTCTCGTGGAGTTGGAGGTATAGGTTCTGTATGGTGCTGGCTCAGGGTCAAGGCCAGGACGGGGGAAGTCGGGTGGCGGTGGTGTGAGCGTTTGTTGGTGAGTTGGGGGTGGTGGTTAAAGAGCCCACGAGGGTGCGAGGAATGGTGTTTGGGGACACCATGTGCACGGTAGTGTGATTCGCTTTGGGAAGTAAATTCACAAAAGTTAATCGGCGACACAAGCTCTCAGGGAGGTCCATTACTGGTGATAATACATTCATTATTGGCGATATTTTCCTCACAATAATCCGCTCTGATGTTAGACTTACAATCGCACTCGTCCGTTCTACGTTGATTGAGCACCATGGCATCGCCCATCACGATATCCTCGTCGCAAACATTTGCACTCCCGGGGTCAAACTCACCGGTCAGATTTTAATGCTGATTCCTACATGCCAACCTGCTGAACAGCGTTTCTGGTTGTGGACGGGAGAGTACGTCAAAACAAAGTCCGATATTCAAGGCATCAACCAATCTAACAGACAAGATTGTTGAGATCACAGTGCCCGTAATCCTAGTAGAAAGTTCTTTTCAACCCTGAGATGGCTTGTGCTCGCATGCGCAACGATATCAATTCGGACAAGTTTTTCGCATTGAACAATCTTGGATCATCGAAGAGTTGGCCCTCTCTCTTGCATGCAACACATTGTGATGTAAGGCCTGCGAGCATTGCATCACACTCAAGCCCATTGTCCGTCTGGCTGCCACTCCTTCTGATCCATCTACTTTCCTATACTCACTCGCATATGGTGTGTCTTGCATCATTTTCCCTATCTACTGTACTAATACGACTCTCTAGTAGGAAGTTCTGCAGGGATTGCTGAAGTGGGCTAACAACTTGCTGCTGCTGGAGCAGGTCCGCTCTTGGTGTGTCTGCTCTGTGGCGCCAAGACAGAATCAATGCGTGTGCACGTTGGTGTTCACATCTTGCGAGTGTCCCTTGGTGTCCAAGAGAACTTACGGGAGCAGGTAAATTTTAGCTGGAATTGGTACAACCCATTGGACTGACCACATGTTTAGTAGGTGGGCACTCGACACTGACCATATGGCTGTTTCGGACGATCCGGACGTGAAGAGTGTGAGGTCTGGGTCAAGATCGGGAGTAGTTGCGCCATTTCTGTCTCGACGCGCCGCCTTTACCACAACAATTTCAGGTAGGTGAATGCCGACGCTGTATCAAAGCACCGGCCATGTCGCAACGTGCCCCTCAAGGCGAATTATGTCACCCCAGTCTCGCGCCTGTTACAGGCAAGAAGTCCCGCGCTGCAGTGCCGTTTGTGGATGCCACCTGGCGTTACAATGTGATTGAGCACATCAACGAAGCTCACCCACAGTACGCGTACCACAAGAACCCCCAGGGTCACCCTCTTCCACTCGACATTTTAAATTCATTCACACTTACGTCCTTGGAACAACACGATGCTGGAATTCCTGAATCGCTCTGGCTCCTCTTTTCGAAGGCGACAAGGAAAATCGATCCCATCCCCGCAAGCGCAAGTCCATCAACGCCAACAATATGAACACGAAGAAGGCTCGCAAGTCTGCATAGTTTTTCTCTCTTTTCACACTGTTCAAGTTCGCTATGCTTTGGACGACTACTCATGGCACAGTGGATCACATTCAGTTGTATTAATATGATACATTTTCTCATTGCACTCGCACTTGCATTCACTCGGACATGGAATTGATAGCTGTTATATTGCTTTTTTTACACGTTACATTGCGCTAAGGACCGTCCACCACAGCCGCCACATCTGGTGACCATGAAGAGTCACTAAACTATATTAGCCAGTGTCTGGAACTAACCGGACGCACACCTCTTGGTGGTATGTGCTGCCCTTTCCTTAGTTTCCTAGTAGTCTTCTCACACAGGACTCACGGTGTACCGTGGCAGACGACAATGTATACTTGTACAAAAACAGCGGGCTGCAGCCCAATCTCCGTAACAGTTGAATGTTACGTTTCGTCAACAAACACATAGACTAACATATTCGCGAGATGACTAAGCGAAATCCTTCACATGCATGCGGCTTATTTCGGCACGATCGTCCACAGCTGCGAATTGAAGAGTCTTCCCTGCTGGTACTTGAGGGTGACCTGCAAGTTGCAACAAGCGTCAGGAACCGTGTAGTATCACAGTCAATGGGCCACGTCACTGATTTATCAGCTTCGAGTTCCAAAGTATAGAAGCTCTCATCGTTCGCGGACGCCGCTGCAGCCTTTATCTCGGGGACTTGGAATCTGCACCTCATTGTCAGTAGAGAGGCCTGGTCTGATCCCTAATACGCACCCAACTTGGTCTCTTACATAGACCAATTTCCACCAGTACTCACTGCTGTTCATGACGACCTTCAGTTCCGCCTGCAAATTTTGTGCAAAGAGGTGAGATTCGCAATTTCGCATCAGGATCACGTCTCACAGACACTTACAGTCCATGCCAAGAAATAGTTAGTTTCCTTGTTCTTGATCGCCACCAGCATCTGCTGTGTCGCGTCATCCCATTTATACGACCCAATCCACTATTATGATATCACTCATCAGTGCCAAGGTTGGAAAAGCTTCATCTCTAGCCTACTACCTACTGACCCTCTGATTGTTGGTCTGGACGAACTTCTTGCCTTCAACCTCCACGCCGCTGTCCACCAACGTCAACACGAGTTGAGACCACTTCACGTTTTGAATGACACCATTGATGGACATGATGATTGAGATTTGTTGTTGGGGAAGTTGAAGGAAGAGAATACGAGAAGTGAGTTGGTCTTCCAACCTGCGATCGTAACATCATTTTATACACGCATTCCTCGCGATATGCGCTCGGCATTCTGCTGTCCCGGACACCACATGTGGTCTAAGTAATTCAGTGCTGATGTAAAACCATATTGCAACTCGCCGCCTCGTGATCAGCCATCGTGACCGCCAACTTTCATCGCAAAAGGAGCTGTCCATCATTCCTTGTTTCCGCCTCCCAAGAATGTTTGTCGATGAATTTACCTCATTTTGGTACTTTCGCTTTCATTACCAAAGGAGTCGAGCGCCATTCCTTGATTAAGTGTATGATTCGATTGATTTCTTGACAGTGACTACATACCACGCCCCGGCAATTCCATGCTCGCTTGCCAGGAATGTTTTTCGACGGCGTTACGACGAGTATCGGTCGCTTTTTCAGCCTAGCGATTCTCATGGCGGTGAATTCCAGATGGCTTTACAAACATTTCTTGATTTCGCTCGCGGGGAATGTTTGCCGATCACGGGGCAGGATCATCACATATTTTCTCAGTAATGACTACATGTCCTTGGTTGTTTTGCACGTCCTAATAACATGCCTTGAATCCAGCAAGGCTGATGCAAGATATGAGCGACCAGACAAACCTCGATGGTAGCGTCCTTCGTCGCGATCATCCAACGTAACTTACAGGTAAGAGTTGACCTCAAACTCAATCGAGCTCGGAATTTTCTGACGTTCGACGATGCGTCATCTTAGCTACAGCCGATGTTTTGAGGTTTCCAATATACAGTTGGCGCGTGGTTGACGATGACAGCAAGCTCAGGCACATTGGGATTGGGTGGCTGGGGCATTCCTGGACGGATGATCACAGATGCAGTCATAGTCAGTCATTCAGATATACGCAATATACAGTTTACAAGCTCACGCTTCACATTTATGCGGACAGGACAGGAGATCCCGTACGCAGACTGGTCGCGAATTTAAAATCGTTCTAGCGATATAGGCTTAATAAATCCCAAAAGATGGGAACGAGAGACGCGCTCCCTACTATAGTGCACTGCTCACCACAAGCCCAATACCAGAGAACGGGACAATACCCGTCCAATATTTCGGTGAAAAAAATGCTGTGCACGTTGTGACCTTGATTTCGCTCAGGTGTTCCAGAGAAAGAAAATGATGTTGTATTGCTGAGTCGGGCTGGCGCTGTTTGTATCCTATTTCTTAAAAGGAAGTCGAAGGCTTTAGGATTCAATATGCACAAACAACCACGAACTTGTGTGTGAAATTTTGAATTCGCCTGCCCGGCGCCCTGTCGAGTCCGTGTCCAAAAGATCGAGCAGGGAGAAACTGCGATGCGCAGAGATGGTTCCATAGTCTCGAAGCATGATTCGTACCCTTCCGCGTTGCTTGGCATTTAATTGCACACCAACTCCGAGTCGCCGACTCGCGCAATCACACAACGTTAGTTATGTAGTATGTACGTGGTGCTTGTTTCTGTCCCTTGAGCATCACAACATCCTTGAGAGTATAATACACCACCTATGTCAGAAAGCCCATGTCGTATCAATGCCTTTGGTCCACAGCACCATAAGTATGTGATAATGAACTTCTGATCAATGAAGATTAGTAGCAAGAAGATCAGTTGAAAGCCCCCTTCAATCTCCATGGTCCCAAGCCACGTATGGGACTCCGCATAGTTCTAGGTGGCAGGGGAGACGAAGAAAGGCACAGGTAAACTTTGCCACCTAGGCCTGGCACGACTAGGCGTAATTGTTGTTTGTAACTTCTGACAAATTGCAAGTTAACCAGGAACACCTATAAATTTAAAGCGTGTGCGCACACACCCGATAACCAACCAACCAAAAAACAAACCCGCACTTGTCTTGAACAACCCGCACTTTTTGACTGTAGGGTTCACCTCACCAACCTATACCAATAGAACTTATGACATTGATGGTCTCTTGACGATCATTCAAGTTCTCCTGGCATTTACGGCTGGTGGTCCTCTTCGTGCACGGGCCATGCCCAGCCCCGAGACCGTTGACGCCTCATGCGTTTGGCAACCGTGTGGGGACCAGTTGGACGCGTGCTTGGGAATACATAGTGTCCGTCAGAGGTTGCAAGATTAACGGTGTCGATACGGTTCAGTACTGTTGTTAATACTAGTATCGGGAAAGCATTGTAACATAAATGAGGGGTCCGGATGTGTTAGCGAAGAAACTTTTCGTCAGAACGCGTAAAATAGAGATGAAAATAGTTCTGCTCACACGTACGTTGAACTGCGAAAAAACATCCCCAAAAGATTCACGCATATTGTCTATGGTAGCATCCTTAGTCGCCCATGTTAAGACTTTTCTGTCTCGCACCTGACGGTCGAGAAATCAAACTCGTTCTTCATATATAAATGCTGTTCGGACCTAATGATCGTTTCAGGGAAGGGCTCGGACCACTTGCAAAGTTCAATACTAGAACAGTGGGACGACGCCCGTCCAATATGTCGTTGTCCGGGGGTGAAGAAAATCCTGTGCACATCGTGATCTTGATTTCGCTCGGGTATTCCAGAGAAAGGAAATGAACGCTACCTGTGGAAAGATAACCAAATCTCAGAAGCACGCAGTGCGGTGTAGGCTGGTGTATCAGGGTAGCGCACTGGTGCAAAATTCGCGGAATCAACAAGCACAAAATGTCTCGTGGAGTCTGATATGTACCGTGGGTGGTGCAGAATATAATTTCCCATATGCGAAGGGATCTGTTCGCCGGAGGTCGAGAACAGCGCAGGCTAGTGTGAGAGCTTGATTATCATGACTGGCCGCTTGAAAGCGGTGGCATTCGGAGAGTCGAAGTGGACCAGGTGATTTAGGCTGCATTGTCGCGAAGGAAATGAGTACCGCACAACAGAAAAGCGGTAGGGGAGAAAACTCAAGGCGAACTATGCTCCTATAGCCTTTGTCTCGGACTGATCTGAGCCAAATCTGAGCTTCCTAACGGTGGGTGCGTTCGTCTTCCCCATAGTACTGGTAGGAAGGCTCAAGCGCTCATCCCCTGAATCCAGGCATGAGATGGGTCAATAATGTTAGATTATTAGTTACATCCAAGACAAGCCCAAGTTCCCAAGTTCTACTCGGTACCTGCCGCTATAACGCACAAAAAATACACAGTATGACATCCGCATATCTAGCACACCATGGTTGGGAATGGTGCACAATTGCAGCCTCCGTAAACGTATAGTGATAGCAAAAATTAAAGTTCTTGATCTGCAACATTGGCCTATGTCTTGAATATCCGTAAAAGTCGTGCTTCTGTGACGATGCGGGTGCGACAGAGTGGACACTCGCGAGATGAGGCGAGCACTAGATCAGAGCAGGCGCGACACATGGCTAGATGTCTGTTGGCATGAGTTAGCGAAAAGCCATGCGCGCAAGCACAAAACCTGGAGCACTCACCCGCAATCCACGATCGCGATATTTGCTTCCTGATCTTGACATATCACACATAAACCCGAACGTTCTGCGAGTGCCGTCCTAGGTAGGGATGGTGGTGGAGAGGAGGAAGGTGGCGGAGGATGTTGCTGCGATTCGTCGTGTATCTCGACATTCTCGACAGAGTCATGCACCTGGGCGTCTTCTGACTCGGCTAGCTCCGTCTCCATGGCTGACCTTTCCGCCTCGACCCTCTGCCTCTGCTCTTGTTCTTGCCTCTCTCGCCTTTCCCTCTCTTCTTGTTCCCTCTCCTCCCTCTCCATGATATCTCTTTCCTCTGCTGCTGTTCTCTCCTCCTCCAACCAGGCACTGACGCGCGCCACGAGTTCTCCCTTCTCAAGGAGGTCAGTGGGCAGACGCACACGTGCCTCATACAATATCTGCTTCAGCGTGTGAATGGGTAATCGCGAGAGGGACGACGTGGACATCGCAAGAAGAGCAGAGAGTGGAGGCGGGGGCTGCGGCGTGGACTGCCGAGGTGGCGAGCGAGGTGCGGTTGACGGGCGCATAGGAGGCGGGCTGGCAGTAGACGCTGGAGACGGGCGTGGAGTGGGGTGGGGTACTGATCGAGGCGGCGTTTGTGGCTGCGAGGCTGTCCTGAATCGTGGCTGTGGTTGAGGTGGAGAGGGCTGAGGCGGGGGTGACGTAGGGGGTGTCTGGCGCTGTCTTGTGGAGTTGGAGGTATAGGTTCTGTATGGTGCTGGCTCAGGGTCAAGGTCAGGACGGGGGAAGTTGGGTGGCGGTGGTGTGAACGTTTGTTGGTGAGTTGGGGGTGGAGGACGGGTGCTAAAGAGCCCGCGAGGGCGCGAGGAACGGTGTTTGGGGACACCATGGGCACGGTAGTGTGATTCGCTTGAGGGGGGAAGGGTGCCTGATGGGGTCTGGAAGAAGTCAGCGATCAATGGATGGACCAAGGTGGAACGGAAAGCACCTTTGCAAGGATAATGGCATCCACGAGATCATTCTTATCGATAGGGCCTTTGACGGGGATATCGTATGCGTTGACATAGCGGCGAAGGGTGGAGAGAGGCAGGGACTTGAGCTGGTTTCTACTAGAAGCTGTTACTGAATACAAGACATCAGATCATGACGTTGGTGCTAGAAGGTAGAAAACGTACTGTTAAGAAGCTCGATACAGAATGCACAAACGTGAACTTGATCATAGCCAGAAGCTGCGCCATGGCGGGGCATGAGCGCCTGGTAGTCTGCGCAGCTCGCACAATACAAGTAGCCTGCCACGGCGATCAAATTAGCCAATCTAGTCACTGATGTATTTGCAGATTCAGTGACTGACCACAATGATTACAGCGGGTCGAGCGTGTAAAGATGATAATGAATTCCTTATTACATTTCCTACATGCGTTCTGCGCACGGCCTGTGGAAGGCGCTGGTGGAGGACCGCTGAGTAGAGGGAGCCCGTTAAAGTTGGACATGCACGAACGTAGAAAATCGAGAGCTGAAGATGATGATGGTGACTGGCAAGTCCTTGGAGTTCAGGAGGCGCTCTGCCGCGCTCAGCGCCGTGTGACTGCTTGTTCTAGTATATTCTCAAGAACAGCCTCGGTCGCTGTATCACACGGTCTCGCCTGTTCATCACGATGCTGAGCTCAACCTTTTATGCAGCGATAAAATGACATTGTCGTGATACACTTCATGATATCCATCCAGAGTGCAGCACGACAAGTTTTATGCCATCAAGTAGTATGAATTCTATGGCTCAATCACGTGAGGCTCGCGTCCTTGATTCGAAGTTCTGATCATGTGCATGATGCATGGATGCATCATGGCTGGCTTCTATTACATTTGTAGGAGTCAATTGTAGTAGTACGTAGTCATTGTTTCAATCATTTAGATCGATCCGATATCGCATCCCAACTGACCACCATGTCAAATCCACCATGGACCCAGTACTATTCCGACAACTTTCGAGTGGTACCTTCTTCTGAACCAAGTCATATATCAGCACCGATCTTATCCACGCCTGTTTCGTCCGCCTCTGCCGCACCGATCTTTCAGCAGACAACGATCACGTCCAACATCTCACTGCAGCATCTCTATGCAGATGTCAAGGCAATCCTCCAGTCTGTGGAGGCCTCTCTTGAGGAGCAGAAGAAGATCTCAAAGAACTTGAATGATCTGGGCACCACCGTCAATGTTTTGGAAGGTGTACTTTGTGGTAATCTAGGTCCTGGTCGCGGCAAGAGGAAGAAAAAGGGGAAAAATATCGATTTAGATACCCTACAATCGGAGGGGGGTGTAGTCCGTCGGTTAGCAACAATGGATGGCGCGATTAACGACTTACTTGCACATGTCTCTAGGTTGGACACAGCTGCTCGTGCGTTTTACGAGCCTTGTTTGACTTTGCACTCTGATTAACCTTCATCTTCCCTTTTGCTGAATAGGTCAACCTGTAGTGTGCTGCGATGCAAGCACTACCGCACGTACGTCATCTCCAGAAAAAGGTGCGCCTTTTAACTTTGGTTGATGATGACGGCTGATGCACCAAGCTTCAGAATACTTGGACGCATCGACGGGTACAGATGAGCCTCTTCTTGCCACCGCGCCACCACCATGTCTGATAAAATTTCGGCCCTGGTTTCCTTCCGTGCAACACTCTTCTGGGACCCTCGCCCCCACTAGCCGGAACACGAATCGTATGTATCTCCCTTTCTAATTCTCACCTCATGCTGAGACTATAAATACAACCTTGTCTCTCTCAACACGTCATGCATTTCGATTGTTTTGACTGGCGTTCATTTACATGTTGCTGATGTGCATACCACTTCATCGTCGTCGATTTCTCCACGAAATTGTCATCTTGCCCGATGAATTCTTGCACATATACCCGCAGGCAACAACTCGTATCGTCCCCCGGGTAGGTTTTTCTTCCTAATAAATTCCAAAGACTTTTTTTTTTTTGAAAAATAATCATATTTATTGTCCTTTGGGGCCGAAGGCCCTAATTGCGGGGGGAGACCTTTCTCTTCTTTGCCCGCCCTGGCAAGTATTCATGGACAGACATAGAATCTTTCATTTCCCATCTTTTTATCCATTTGCGTGCATACATATATCTAGTCCACACAATCCCATCTGATCTAGCGAACTAATCCACCCACCCAACAGCATTCGCTCGCTCGCTCGAATATATCCACAGTGTTCAGCGCGATTCCAGCTCATCCGGGAGCACAGAGTCTAGAGCTTCTCCGGACTCTACGGTGTCCCCTGCCGTTTTTAACCATTCCTCGTCTCTTGCAATAGCCGACGTTTCCTCTCGCTCAGCGGCTCCTGCTACCTTACACTCCAGAGTCCCCATAAACGGGCCTGATATTTCCTCGCCGCTACCAACCCCATCTCCCGAAACCCCGCTTGAGGAAAGTTTCAGCAGGGCGAACGACAGTAGTGAGGTGAATATGAGGTTTATATCGAACTCCAGGTCTTGGACGGCCCCAAAGCCAAGACGGGATGGTCTTGATCAAAACATACCCACGGTGTCACTCCGCGCCTTCCCAAACTCGTTATTAAACCCCATTCCGCCCTCGTCTACAAATCCAGTTCAGAAACCTGCACGCACATCCATTCTATCTGCATTCAGTTCACTCGACTCTAAATCCAACTCTACTTCATCACATTTTACGCCTTCATTAACTCCATCAACTTCAGGCTCGTCTAATCATAACGCTCCATTCCCTGCCTCTAAAATTGCTCATACCGCTCCTATTCCACCCTCATCTTCACCTTCATCTTCTGCCTACACAGCTAACATGCACCTCGCGAGCCCGCCCCAAACTCCCACCTCTACGCAAGCGCACGTGGCTGCGTCGTCTCACATCCTCCAGCAGGTTCGCCAAGATATCTGGAAAGGTGTAGATTGTGAGGGACCGTGTGTGGACTGTGAAATGCGATGCTATGAACATCATGGGCGTCGCAGCTACAGTACGGACTCCCAGGAGCAGAGCGCTGAGGAGGAAACCCGGGATCCAAGTACGATTGCTGGTTCATCGCGTATATGCTTGAATATGTCTTCAGGCGGGATTGGCACCCCGTCCCCGTCGTTTGCAGAGGCATCTCTGCCTGCACCTGAGGCGCAACTTGAAGTATCAGGAGTCCCTCTGTGTACGTTTGAGACGCAGAATCAAGTTATAATCGCAAAACCATCGCGTATGTGCTTGGATACATCTTCTGACGAGTTGGATTATCCATCAGGTGCGAATGCAGAGGCATCACCTCATCTGCTTGACGCACAACTTGAAGGGCTGGGAATAGAGAAAGAAGTCCCGGTCTCTGCGTTTGAGGTGCAGGATCAAAGTACAATCGTCGATTCACCGCGTATGTGCTTGGATTGGCCTTGCGGCGAGTTGGATCACCCGTCGCGGTCATTTGAAGCCAATACAGAGGCATCTCCGCACATGCTAGAGGCACAACTTGAAGGGCCGGGAATAGAGCCAGAAGTCCCGCTGCCTGCATCGGAGGCGCATTCAGAAGAGATGGGAGGAGAGCCACAAGTTACTCAGTCAGCTTCCCGAGCAAGCTCACAAAGTTCATCACACACGATCGACTTGGATGTGCTGCAGAGGCTCATACATGGGCACGAACTTCCGCTGTGGCATGGTTTGGGTGCAGCTAAGATGGATGAGGATGGAGAGCCTCGTGGTTCAGGACACATATGGACGGATGAGTATGGGGAAGTAAGCGGGGACTTTGGTGGTCCAAGTCTAGAGGAGAATTTACGGCGAGGCCACACACCTGATATTAGGGGAACAGGCGAGTCGGGACTCGATAACCCGAATGAACCTGGGCACGACGACTCTGGAGAGCGTGAGAGACAGCAGAGCTTGCAGTTAGAGCATGAGGGTGTAGGGCTCGATGCGACGCTCGAAGAATCCTTCAAGTCAGCAGAAGAGCGCTCTGATGTTTCACTCGCGCAAAACAACACACCCAAGCCAGCAGGTACGCGAGATGCTTGCCCACGAGAGTACTGTCCAGAACAACTTGCAGACCCAGAAGATAGCGTGCCGCCCGAACCTGTTCTCTCTGAGCTACGTCAACTAACTCCCTCGGACCTGACACGCCTCAATGCTGATTACCTGGACCAGTGCGAGGATCTCCGCACTGAAGACTCCCGCGAACAAACGCCTGCAGATTCTCTCTTTCGAGATGAAGAGGCTGTCGCCGCAGCGCTCACAGCCCTATCCCCTTCAGCAGAGAGTGGATCCCCGCCTTTGCCGTCCTCCCCAGAGGGTTTGTCTGTGTGTTTGCCTTTACAGCCAGAATCGGAGGTGCCGTGTACGGGAGTCCAGGACCAAGGAGACGGCCCTCCTCCACAGGAACCAAAGGAGATTCTTGATGATGGGGATGATATTTTTACGACGTTTGTCGATTTCATGAACGCCTATACCGATGGAGCCACGTCTGCTCTGAGAAGTACGTATACTGAGGACCTTGCGGAGCAGGAACCTGAAGAGATGCGTGTGGAGCACGATCCTACAGTGACCATTGATCATCAAGTACACGTCGAATCCGAAACCGGTACATCTGCCGAGCTCTCGGCTCCACTTGAACATACGGGTTCCGTCCGCTCTCCCCCCACCTTCGCTACCCAACCCCCTTGCGCGTCGCCATCATCTCTCTCATACCTGGTCGGGTCGCTCTCACCGCTGTCCTCGCTGGGGGAGTCTCCGCCGATACTACAAGAGGAAATCGATGCTGGGGACGAGGAGAAGCAAAATGAAATGGGGGTGGAGATGTGCAGAACAGAGAGCCTTGATTCAGACGAAGAATTTGGTGTTAACCAGTGCAGAGCAAGCTCGGGGTCCTCGGTATCGGTCCTACGGAGGAAGATGCTATTGAGATCGCTGCAGTCTGGTGAGTTAAGAGGCGGACCAGGCGCATCCATCGAAGAGCTTTCTATACTCGCAAAGAAGGATCCGCGCAAAATCATGATCTCAGAGCTCAAGCTCAAGCGTAAGCTCGAGCCGTCGAAGTCAGCGATCCAGTCACGGCCGCCAAAAAAGAAAACTAGGTTTCATGCGGATTTGGATGTGGATGCCACGTCATTCAGCACAGATGACGTGACTTCTTCCTTCACCTATCTTGCCCATCAACTCCAATGTCGAGGTACGGGAGATCCAATGTGCCAATCCTCTAATCCTTCCGAATCAGCGGAGGATGCGATGTCACTCCAAGTTGAGAGCATTTCAGTACCGGTGGAAGTATACAGTGCCAGTGCCGTCGGTACGACGACGACAACCAGCGAGCCAACGCAGACCTTCGTTACCACCTCAGAGATGACAGAACCAAAGCCAGCTGCAAAGGGCAGTAAGCGGGAGGATTCAATTCCGCGCGGGAAACGGGCGCGGCCTTTAAGCTGGAAGGCGAGCCAAGCCACCACCCAGAAGGACGTCCAGCAGCCCGAGAGAAGCGGAAAGCTCAAGTCGCGGCGACCGCAGAAGAGAAAGTCCAAGTCGCTGGCTGTTCAGGAAGAAGCTCAGATGTGTCAGTGGCCTGAAAAGAGCGAACAGGATGGGTCGTTTCAGCGGCAGTTTGTACAGTGTGATAAGTCAGTATTTTTTGGTCATTTCATCCTATGGTCATCCCTTAGTTCATGCAGCTGCGACTTGTGGTATCACTTTGGCTGCGTTGGTTTTTCTGAGGGAGATCCTCGCTTGGAGCCAGATTCTGTTTTCATCTGTCCGCGATGCTGGTGCGTGTTCAATAGATCCGTGCCTCCTGCATTAAATGAATCAAATCCAACTATTTAGCGTCTCAAGTAGGTGTTCATGCCATCTAGCTGCCTGATATGATCAACCATGATCGATTTTCTAGGCGCAAAACGTCAGACCCAGCGCAGACGCGGTGGAACATGTGCCCGTCCAGATTGTTCATTCGCCCAACTCGATACAGAGGAGTTTGTCATCGAGCGCCTAGTCGGGCGGAAAACCATCGGGGAAGCTGGGTACCTGTTTTTGGTGAAATGGGAGGGGTGCGTTCTCTTCTTTATAACGACTTGCTGACTTCGCGGATTGATACTTGCATCTCTAGGTACCCGATCGCGCAAGCTAGCTGGGTCCCTGAGGGGAGCATAAGTGGTGTCTCGAAAGTGTTTGACCGGTTTTTGGCAGATGCGACGGCTGAGAGTATCGATCTCAATCCAAGAGGCGCTGTTCTGCTGGAGGAGGCAAGACATGGCGGGTGGAATATCTAGACTCTGGATTGCGCTGCTTCATTTCGAACTCTATGCATTCTCACGTGGATGTACTACATCCTGTTAAGTAATCGGGCTTCCCGCATTTGATTCTTAGGTAGTAGGTACTGTATCAACTAATTATTAGCCATAACGGTTTCACTGCAAACCATTCGCCTCGTGCTCACCTACACAAACTGAACGTTGACGAGCGGCGATATCGCTATTCGGGTGGCATGTTGCCTTCCCGTAAGCAGACGGTCGACCGAATTGAATGGAGATTCGAGTTTTTGTTCCTTCCATATTATGGGTGGCATGGGAGTCTGGTTTGAGAATTGAAAGGGTCTGATATACGAAATGCGTCCCCCTGCTCTCGTATAAGTACTACCGTAGTGCTACGCGCACTATATAGTTCGGCACTAGTACGCGGCTTTTTGAAATGAGGAGCACCGCCACTGCCAGCTCTCGTGCTTAGTACCTGTCATTTCGGAAAGACTCAGAATAAAACTGTCAAGCTCCTTCAAGAATTCTCCTTTCACATCATTCAGGCAGACGTGAATCAGGCTGGAAAATCAATTTACAAAGAATTACACCTTCAAGTCGAAGGAGCACAATAGCTCGAGTGCTCGAGCTGGTGATTCAGTAGATCAGTCACGGTGGGTCTTTACCCTCGTTGGGAAGAAAGCTGATCATTTTTACTCGTACCAATGAGTTCTGCCAGCCAAATAATCAATTCCGCTATCTTTTCTGGTCGATCGTCCGCGTCGCCAGCTAGCAGCCGCCGTGACTGTATGGCAGGAATCGGCAGTCCACCTGTTGAATTACAGGCAAATTACGGGATACTAATGTTCCGACTCTCCCTCCAGCCGTCGTTCTTCCGTACAAGAGCATCATAACGATTTTCCAATATTTACTTGGAGAAACATTGATCCAAGCATGAATTCCGGTTGTTGCTCGTATCATGATGGAGTCTTGGAAAGGTTTTCTCGACTCCGAGTCTTATACGCAATACCGCTGCCGATTTCATACCGCCCCTCACAATACTTTATCCCCAAGCAGGTTTCGACGAGGTTTCTACACGGCTTTCGTGCATTTGAAGGCTTTATGAGGTGTTCCTGGATGCGTGGGTCGGGTAGTGGATGCGGCATTGTGTGTGGATATATATATGATGATACAGTTGGAGCGCACGGGCATAGACGGGCATTCGCATCAACATCCCCGGACTTCATCACCAGTCGTCAATCGAATTTTTCGCAGACCCATGATGATCAATCATCCATCGCAATTCGCCGGTATGTGGTTCAAAGAAATGAGTAGGCGCTGACGAATCCTGATAGGTTGCAAGAAATTTTCTGCAGATGCTAGTTAGCCAATCTTGAAGTACGCTGAGTTGAAACAGTGATGAAATAGTATGATGTCTCCCTGCAACATGACCGTTCAAATACGACAATCCGCTGTTAGGCCAACAAGAAGCTGCAACTCACCCGCCTTATAATGCCGAAATGGAATTTTGTACACTTGCATAGACCGGCCGCATATATGCAGATCCATGAACTTCGGCGTGCGACTCGCGAACGACGTACCAACGGTGATGAAAACAGCATACGACACCAAGGCTATAAATTTTATTGTTCAACTAATGTTCTATTACCTCCTCATTCCTCCCCATCGCAACTTCCTGTTCAGTGATGACGTCTTTCAGACGCTGGTTCCTGGCGGCCCTCGCGGCATCCGCTGTCAAGGCAGAGTCAGTTCAGAAACCAGGTTTGCAACTTCCGCCTAGTGCTACCGTCCACCAGGCAGCAGTCAAGGAGCTTTTTGTCACGAGCTACGAAGCTTACCAGTACGATCCAGCAGTCTTTCTTTCTATTTGCACTCACCATGTTGCATGCAGGACGTATGCTTGGGGGCATGATGATCTGTTTCCCGTTTCAAAAACGTACTTTGATGGACGGAACGGATGGGGCGCTTCCATTGCCGACGCTATGGGCACCATGGTGAGTAACGAGCCTCGTTCAGAGGTCAACTGACTGAGCTGTCGTCACGTGTGCACGCGATACAGTGGATTATGGGGCTCACGGTATGTTTCCATATGCGAGACGTGAACTGCCATCGGCTGATTCCAAAACGTATCCAGGATTGGTTTGAACAAGCCGTCAATCACACTGCTAACACCGACTTTACCATTTCACACACTTCCGACACCGTCAGGTAACTTGCTGCCCTATCTTCGCTTTTAAGCTATCTTGCTGATTAAGGGTAGTCTGTTTGAAACTACTATTCGTTATGTTGGAGGTTTCCTGAGTGCGTATGAGCTCAGCGGGGAAAAGTATCCAGTTCTGGTTGAAAAGGCCCAGGACCTCGCCGATCAAATGGCTTATGCCTGGGTTGGGGTAATCATCATAACATTTGCATGCGCGTAATGATATCTGAGTCTTTTATAGAAAGATCAGTCCATCCCGTACGGTTTTATGGACTTTACCGACCACCAACCCACCATCGACACTGTGAGCAGTTTACCGACATCTAATTTTCGATGACACTCATCTTCAATTGTAGTCAAACATTGCCGAGGCTGGAACTGTGAGTCTACATCATGTATACCGCAGGACAAATTGTGATATTTATCCCGCTAGCTTACCCTGGAGTGGAATCGCCTCAGGTGTGTGGGACATTTTGCTTGTCTAGCTCTTTAAGTGAACTGGACGTCAAGTCAATATTCTGGCAATTCCACGTACCAAACACTAGCTGAGAAATCTGTGCAACATATGATTCAAATGGTAAGCAGGATATCAACTTTGATATCAACTCTTACCTGATGTGTGGCTTTTCAGTCGACCCCTCTTCCTGGTATGCCTGCTCAAGGCATCAACCCAAAGACTGGTAATTCTGTTGGTGGGTATGTGGTAAGTGCTGATGTTTGCGATATATGCACCCCCTAATGCACCTCTGTAGACTTGGGGCGGAGGTTCTGACTCTTACTTCGAGTATCTCATCAAATATGCCCGCCTTACAAATACCGACGACAACTCGTATGCCGATGCGTGGTTGACCGCCGTTGATACCTCCATGAAGACGCTCCTCAGAGTATGCAGACACCTCTTCATCTCGGTGACCTCACATTCATGCATCGCGTTAGTTTTCAACTGTCGGTAACTGGTTGTACCTCGCTGATTACGACGACGACAAAAACATTCGTCACGTGGGGTCCCACCTGGCTTGCTTCTACGGAGGAAACTGGATTCTAGGTATTTTCTTTTCTTCTCCTTGTGGCTTGAGCTTGATGTAAAACCAAGGCGGCAAGCTTACAAATAATGCAACACTGGTTCTTCTTGGTCTTCAACTTACCGATGCCTGCTGGAACACATACGCGAGCACTGCGTACGTCCCCCCACCGCCATCTACCACTGTGCTGATTCCCTGTTTTCAGTACTGGGATTGGCCCTGAAGTTTTCTCATACATGTCTAGCGACGGCAACTACACTGGCAACACTGCTCCTAATCAGGAGCAACTTGATTTCTATCATAAGCATGGCTTCTATATCACCGCTCCCGACTACATTCTTCGTCCTGAAGTCCTTGAGTCGAACTTCTATGCTTGGCGTGTGACTGGTGATCCCAAGTACTTCAACAATGCAGTTAGTGCCACTATCAGCTTCAAGAAGTACTTGTCTACAACTGTTGCGTACACTGGTATCTACGACGTTAACAACGCGGATTCCGACAAAATCGATGACATGGAAAGTTTCTGGTTCGCCGAGGTCCTCAAGTACTTGTGAGTGTTGCTGCATGCAAAAATCTTGAACTCTTCACAAAAATGCATAGGTATTTGACGTTTGACGACCCTGATCACATCTCGCTTGATGAATGTAAGCATTTCCTACATAACCCATTAGCCTAAGCGACTGATGTCTTTCACTAGATGTCTTCAACACTGAGTGCCACCCTTTCAAGGCGCCGCCTGCCAAATCCAATTACGGCTCAGGTTCTGGACCTCGACCTGTGCCATGGCAACCATTCTCCCCAGAGAGCGCACCCCTACCAAGTGCTTCCCCGATTCCTGCATTTATTATGAACCTCAATTCGTGAGCGCTATCAAATAATTCTGCGGTTGCTGTTTAGAGTCGAACTCTTCAATTATTTGGCTCTAACGTTGCATTTCGCTGGACTTTTTACCTGCACGAGTGGTCAATTATTTATTGATATTGTATTGACTTTTGAAGTTCAGCTCTAACGTCAGGATATATCACTGTCATTTTGATATGCACACAAGTAGTCTTTCGTTTATCGATGATGCA
>MU179324.1:13857-30123 GCA_016767475.1 Suillus weaverae | reverse complement strand
ACAGCTGCAAGGTCCACCGTCCCTCGAGGTTCGGATGTCAGTGAGAAAAAACAAATAAATGGCACCAGTACAGATGATAACGAGCTTGGGGCATCCCAACTGAGTTACCACCCACATGGCGTGCGGGAGGCAGTGACCAGTCCCATCCATATTGGACAATCCTTCCTACTAGTGATTATATTAGTTACTGGGAAGATAAGTAGGGAAAGACGAGAGCGAGTTGGATCCAAAACCTGGAGTTGTAACATGCTCAGCCTGGAGGCTCAGCATTCCTCTATCCCGAGTATCACACGTGCCCCTGAATCGCATTAAGTAATTATACGCTGGCGAACCACACTCACGGCCTGATGATCAACCATTATCGTGACAAAAGTTGATACTCCACTCTGGCACTTCCATTGCAAAAGGAGTTATTATCATTCCTTGTGTTCACTCGCCAGGAATGTTTGTCTATAGCACAGAATTTCTCGGCAGTGATCATCTCACCCTGGTTCTGATCTGAGAAAGTTGCCCAAATGGAGTTCTTTGACAAAGCTTCTGACACACCGGTACATGCTGGGCAATGCACTGTGACGTCAGCCATGATGCTCAAGGAAATGAAAGGTTTGTAACTTCTTGTGCAATGGAAGTGCCAATGTGTAGTAGATTGATATGACAACTCATCCACCTATCTGAGTCTCGAAAGGTCCTATTGAGTCTGCTATTGTTCAACTCTCCATAGGCTGAGAAATCGATGGTGGTACGAGGAGATTGACATAATCTAGAATCAGCATCAGTCAATAATCATCCAAGGCAAGTGAACATGGAAGGGCCGGGTGTCACTGCTGAGAAATCCGTAAAAAATCTGGCAAGGAATGATTAATAATTCCTTCGGTAGTGTCAGAGTGGAGCACCAACTTATAATTTGTTCTTCAGGTTATGCCCTCAATCCCACCGTATTTATATTACCTGCTCCACCATTGACAATTTTGCTCCTTGCCTTCGGCTCGAGCATATTTCCAGAGTCAACGAGGGGCAGAAGAGTTCATTGGAGCCATAAAAGTGTGCATGAGCCATGCTGGATTCAAGGCATGTTATTAGGATGTGCAAGACAACCAAGGACACCCCTTGAACTGAAAAGTTAACGCCAGTGCTGTACTTACTGTTGATACGAGAAATCAACTGATTTCTCGTAAAGTCCTGACAATGTGCCGCGATTGGCAAACATTCCCCGCAAGCGAGATATGGACGAATGTTTTGTAAACTTCTTTTGCAATGGAAGCGCTATGTAGTCAGTGCTGAGAAAACATGTAATGATCCTGCCCTGTGATTGACAAACATTCCCCGCGAGCGAAATCAAGGAATGTTTGTAATGCCATTTAGAATTCACTGCCATGGGAATCAATAGGCTGAAAAAGCGACTGATACTTGTTGTAACACTGTCGAAGAGCATTCCTGGCAAGTGAGCATGGAATTGCCAGCGTGTGGTATGTAGTCACTGTCAAGAAATCAATCAAATCATGCCCTTAATCAAGGAATGGTGCTCAACTCCTTTGGTAATGAAAGTGAAAGTGCCAGGATGAGGTAAATTCATCGACAAACATTCTTGGGATGCGGAAATGAGGAATGATAGATAGCTCCTTTTGCGATGAAAGTTCCAGAGTAGTGGTCACGATGGCTGATCACGAGGCGGTGAGTTGCACCTCACACCTGAGACAGGGCCAGATTGGCTAGAGGATAATATGCGGAACATATTTTGCAAAATATTTTACATCTATTGTTCAATGTTGAACCTAAGCAAACAGCACACAAATGCAAAATTGGTTGTTAAAATTGATTGCCTACCAGATTTGTCTCCAAATGAAGGATATATGGACATTAATATCTAGAATTTAACAGGAAGCCTTTGTTTTAGCACCAGATTCATGCCCATATTGAAATTATGACAATAATGTATGACTTCCCATAGGCAAAATAATGCAGATTATCATATACCGGACTTTGAAAAACAGTTACCAAATCACCCAATAAGATAATCTGTATGAAAAACCAAACCGTAGGCCAGCGGAATATCATAGATGAGTAATTGATTAAGAAGAATCTACACTCATTGTGACAGCTGCTGTACTGGTGGAAACCGAGCTGACTCGACAAGAATGGCATCGACAGATGTCAAGAAACACTGGTATCATACACCCATTCCTCATGATGACGTCAGTGTATGCACTGTGTGTTATCAAAATTTTCCAACGGTAGATACCTGGCTGGAATGTGACCCCAGGGTCAAGTTTTAGCCATTTCTGGACCTATAGTACAAACCGGCTTCAAAATGGTTGATTTTCCGGATTTTAATCACCTCGAAGACATGGTTTGGCCATCAAGTTCTAGCCAGCTCAAAGCCAGCTACTACCATGGGTCCAGAACAATGTTGTATATACATGATAAACCAGGTACCTATAGCTATATTCATTAATATATATATATATAATGATATTCCGGCAATTAATGAATATTGCAAAATTCATTATATATTCCAGCGAATACAGCTGTGCACTATCAATTATAATACATGCTGCTACATAGCCCATATTGTATATATATACTGAACTCCAAAAGTGCTTGACAATGAGTGAAGCGGTGATAGCAGGTGATGGACACTGGCATGGGCTTTGAAGGTCACAGTGGATGCTGGACTCGGATGGGGTTGCAGGTAGCAGTGCATATATGCTTGATGCTGCAAAAAGATAAGTGAGGAGTAGATGCCATGAGATTGAGCACATACCTTCTTGTGAATATCTGAACCGCACTTCAGAAGTGGCCTGCCTGACCTGGAGTAACAAGTTGAGGGAGGGGGAAATGTAGGACTGTGCTGCATGCATATGACAATGGGTAAGTAGCGTAAATATGCGCAAGAACAGTCTGCATACCTTCAGTAGATTGCAGTAGTGGTTGATGTTGTCCAACTCTGCAGATTAGTTTTAGCATAGCCATCAGGAAATTAACCCTAGGTTGATGTGACCAGATACAATTGGTAATCAAACAACATTTTTACATGTCATGTTGCAGCATTAGATAGGATTATCATGGTATCACACACATCTAACACATGAAATGACTATGCCAGAAAAACATCACCTTGATGTATATCTTGGAAGCAGACAACAGTGTGATACTCACTTTAGATATTATTATCATGGTGTCACACATATCTCACACATGATATGACTACGCCAGACAAATATCACCTTGATGGGTGTCTTGGAAGCAGACAACAGCATGATGCCAGCATTAGATATTATTATTGTCATGCTGCATGTATCTAACCTATGATATGACTATGCCAGAAAACCATCACCTTGATGTGCACATTACTGTGGTGTGGCACAAATATCACCTTGATGTGTAGCATGATGCCAATATTAGATATTATTATCATCATGCTGCATGTATCCAACCTATGATATGACTATGCCAGAAAACCATCACCTTGATGTGTGCATTACCGTGGTGCCACGCAAATCTCACACATGATATGACTGTGCCAGAAAACCATCGCCTTGATGTGTGCATTACCATAGTGCCCCGCAAATCTCATGCATGATATGACTGTGCCAGAAAACCATCGCCTTGATGTGTGCATTACCATGGTGCCCCACAAATCTCACACATGATATGACTGTGCCAGAAAACCATTGCCTTGATGTGTGTATTACCGTGGTGCCCCATTAATCTCATGCATGATATGACTGTGCCAGAAAACCATTGCCTTGATGTGTGTATTACTGTGGTGCCCCACAAATCTCATGCATGATATGACTGTGCCAGAAAACCATCGCCTTGATGTGTGCATTACTGTGGTGCCACGCAAATCTCATGCATGATATGACTACGCCAGAAAATCATTGCCTTGATGTGTGCATTACCATGGTGCCATGCAAATCTCATGCATGATATGACTACACCAGGCAAATATCACCTTGATATGTGTCTTGGAAGCAGACAACAGCATATGCCAGCCTTAGATATTATTATTGTAGTTGCTGTCAATTGGAATCACGTGAAAGATATTCCCATGTGATAAAATCCAACAAAAAGCAGCACTTTAAAGCATTGAACACAAGACCTCATGAGCATGTAATTCAATTTGGTCACGTGATAAGCAAGCTGCACTAGCAACATTAACCGCTAGACTATTAGACCATTTGCCTTCGTGTCTGCATCCTCGATATATACCAATATGCATCCCATGAAAATTAACTGTGTTTCTTGAAGCCTTCATGCAGTCATGTTATTTGTTGAGATGATCCAGTACTGCTCACTTGCACACAGGTGATGATTCTATCATGCCATCTATAGGCATCCTATAAGCAGCAAATCACGACGACAAATACATCACAGTACCAGACAGGCAATAACCAAAGCGAAGTTTGGAAGGGAGCTTGATGGCATGAGGTATCATATGAGAAACTTTCAGAGCATATTGGCAAATTGCTGTTGACCGTCGACTTGGGAGGCCTGTAGAATTTGGCATGCGGAGAAAGGGATGCATGTAATAATGTGGGGTCGGAGGGATTGATTGAACGCGCAAGCAGCATTAGACTGTCAGTGAAGACATCAGCAGCAAACCTGATGGTAACATGAGCATATAAGAAAACACGTTGGAGGCGACTGGAATGTACCTCAAAACCGTGTGACTGTCAATGCCTGTATGTTCAAAATTGATGCTGGCAGCACCATCCGCACACACAGTAGCTTGAATCGAATAACGAATTAGATCAGATGCCAACAAGTATCATGAGCGCTGACTCACTTTGTCATACCACTGGTTAGTGCACATGCCAACCTGCACACCTTCCTGCAGGTCATATGTTCTGCAGAGGAAATTACTGCATAGAGCAGCAAGGTCTTCTCCCTTTTTGCCATTTAGAATGAGCGCGCTGACTCCATTGCAGCCTGGGGCTGCATCATCCAAGCAGACCACGAACAATGTGTCATTGACCAGGCGCAAGCAAGCTACATTGGTCTTGTCCTCGGTGAGTTCATGTCAAAGGGAAGACCAAGTCTTCCGATTCTCAGTAGTGAGAACACCAATAGCCAACTTGACTAGAAATGAGTCAGTGTCTGTGGAACATAGTAGATCAATGAGTTACTGACCAGTAGTCAGCTTTGAGCGAGTTAATCCAAGTTTGTTCAGGCTTCGATCGAAGAGGTCGGCGACAAAGCGAGCTTTCTGGTCTGCACAAGCTGCTTGGGTGAGCACGAATGGGTTGCTGTACTCCCCGCGGGATAGAGCAACTCTCATGAGAATCCGTACGCGAACCAGAATGGTTTGCCATTGCAGGTGCCTGCTTTGGATATTATGCAAGCTGTTTGAGTCGGCTTGGGCATTCAGGTCATTCTGATCATTCAGGTTGTTCAGGTTGTTCAGTGGGGTATCATCGTGACTGCATGTGATAGAGGAAGGCCTGGCAGACTCTGCGGCAACTGACAAGACAGCGGAAGACTCTGGAACAACTGATGGGGCTCGAGAGGAGTTTGAGGCAACTGGACTTTCGTGATGCGACTCCAGGAACCCCGATATTTCTGTTAGACCATCGCTACTAAACACGGGATAGGCTTCATGGTAGTGTCCAAACAGAAATAGAGCTTCGACGATGACGGTGTTATGCTCATTCCCTGACAGAGGCTTTAACGTTTTCAAATGAGATAGCTTTAAAATTGCGAGTTAAGCTCACCCATGCATATACGTGTATAAGGGTGCCATCAGTACACGGCTTGGACCAGAGGGCAGTCAAGTCCAAGTTCATGGGCGGGTTGTTGGGCAAGAAAAATTTCTACAAGACTTATTAGTATGAAGGCAAGGTGCAGTCCAGAGCAATTGAATACCTTGGAGAATATAGGTACCTCCATGCTCTGTGCCCATAAGGAACTGTGAGGATTGATCGGCAATACAAACACTATGACTTTGACATGCGCCTTAAGCTATGAGATACATCAGTATACGACACGCCCATAAATTGAACCACCTACAGCCTCGAGGCGGGTGGCCGAGCACTGCAACCCACGATGAGACGCGTCTAAAAATTTTGAAGGAATGCTTACATAGAGCACATAGAGGACCGGTTGAGGCCCAACAGCTAGATATCCGACAAAAAAAAAAGGCTTCTGTAACAGAGTGAGGCTGCCCTGAAGGAACTGAGTTAGCAACATTGAGATTGGAAGCCAAAGAAAACACACTGCAACAGGCTGCTTGACAGATCATCCAGGAAAAAATACGAATGGAAAATTGGGGTTGCCATTTGTCGTCTGCAGAATTGGTTCCAAGGGGAAAACAGACACTTTAAATACCATTACAAACCATTAAAAATTTCGCTGAACAAGGAATCAGTTATTACATGTATGTTGTGATATACCTGACCTAGAACGGTTGACCGCTGTAGCGATGCCATACAGTATTAAGTATAACATGTGAGGCGGTGATAATTTACACTTGCGCCGCGAGTTTGCGCTAACGGGTCTAGTGAGCGCTATCGATCAACTTTACTCGAGTAATCTAGTTTTTGTAATCAAGATCTACCTCGCTATCATACATCTCATTGAACTGATCTATCAACGATTCGTTGCTAGCACCGAACCAATGCTCAGCATCTGATTCACCCTCAGTACCGTCATCTTCACCATTGTCTTTGCTGTCCTCTTGGTCCTCAACTTCATCTATTTGCCCAAGGTCTTCAAAATCATGGGTAAAAGCTGCATGCACTGCACTTTTTGGTACAGATTGTGTGGGGCGATGATGAGAGTATACATGGCCCACTCCAAGACCAAAGTGAAAGCGCATGAGCATGTCCCGATCAACAAACCTGAAATAATGAGCTCAGTGTTTCTGAAGTGGTGCCCCTAACTCACCGATTAACATAATATTGATGCCAATCATCCTTGTTGCCCGCACATGCCGAAACTCCCAAACCATCGGGATGTTTCTTGCCATCGGCAAATGATGGTATGATATGACAACCCCGAAGTACATCTGCTGGATCAAGAAAGTTGAATGAGAACTCGTTCGACATGCGTGGAAAGCTGAGCCGATCTAGCATTGAGGTTTCCCAGGCGGCAAAATCAGCAATGGGAGTGTACCAGCATACCCACAAAAACTCCATTCAAAGAGGAGTATAGTCAACCATACTGGTTCCTATGAAGATCACATTGACATGGTATACTCCAAGTACCTTTCCATAGATATATCTGTGACCTTGGCACCCAATGTCGTTGTTGTTAGTGCGAAGAACCATGATATTACAATGGGAAGTTCTGGGATTGATAACATCCTGCAATCTGCGAACATCGTACATTGTATAATTGAACCTAGCAGTGTTGTGGTGATACATGCGATCGTCCTTCAAAATGATTGAATTGATATCAGTTTCTTCTCCAGTACCTGGAAGATCTCGTGATTGATTGAATCGGTGCAATATGTGATCCTTCAGTTTTGGCACGAAATTCTGCAGGGGTATGAGAAGTCGCTTAAAAACATATGATTGCACTTACAGTAATTGCTGGATCACCTGCATGGGCACGCAAGTACGATCCTATATGTACAGGGAACTTCTGCGTGAGACCGATGTGATGGTGGACATGTGGGCTTCTCGTGATCTCTGCGATTTCGAGGTGAGGGCGAGGAACAATTCTGTCCCCGATACAACGAATGCAAGTCTGGCGGCATTCTATACGAGTGAGTTGTTTAACGAACGTCCTGCGATCGGTACAACAGTATCTTGTCTTGGGAGAACAGTGTTCAAGTTCACCCTAAAACAAAGTTTGCGAGTCAAATCTGGAGTTGAACATTAGAGCACTTACTGGTTCAGTACTGTAGGAATCAGAAGTGCCATACTGGTGGATTGTAGTTACATAAATCTCGGAGGAGTTCACAGAGAACTTTCTGATGGTAGCTGAGCCAAACGTTGGAATTTGCCTATATCTGATGGAGGTGGTCAGCATGAGGTGAGTAACGCAAGATGATGGACCTCACCTCTGGTCTAACGTGTTTATAAGGCTCTTGTCATGTGCAGATATGATACGTAACAAGTGCTTGAAAAGCATCTTCCAAATGCCAATCTCAAACTCGTGTAGTAGATCTACCACAAGCACATGGAAGATAATGAAACCCAAATGGTTAAGACGGTCTGAAAACGCATTCTAATAGATTGTTAGCTATTGTGAGTGATAGAAACTCGAGACTTACAGAGGTGGGAACCCACGACTGTGACTTAAGAATGTGTTCTACAGCTGCGCTACCAACCCCATAGTTCTGCTCATAGATCAGTGAGTGCGCTTCGCTCACCATCATTCTTCTTCTCTCATCATCACGTCTCAAAGTGATGCGCTGTGTTCTATCCTGAGGCATACCCATGTTTTGTATCCATTCCTTGGGGATCAGACAACGGGGACATGGACAACCTCCTAGATTTCGAACAGTTGCTACAAGTACTCTGGTCAAACCAAAATCAGCGTAATTCAACGCGCCAAATGAGTTTACTTACTTCTCAGGATAATCTGCTGAATAAGTGAAAATTCTTGGGTAGAATCTGCATGGAATACTATTGCAGCAAATAATAACGATCCTGTGCTCATACGCCTCCAAGAATTGATCGTCTAACAAGGTCTTCCACTGTTCATGGAAGAACTCTCTACAACAATGTGTTGTAAACTTGCTGTTGATTCCTTTAGTGCCTGAAAAATCTTTGAACGAATCAGGGAGCTGGCAGCACAACTTTAAGTATACTGTATATCAAACTCTGTGGGAACACGCACCGTTTCAAAGTAAGCGACGTGGTTGCTCAAATTGCATGAGGGCTTGCAGCAGCGATACTTCGACTCATTACTGAAGTACATGTAGGTAGGCCATAGTTTAGCATTGCCAAAGGAAGTGAGTTGTGTTGCATCCGACCAAAACATAAGGCCAGCTACAATGCAGGGTAAGTCACATCCAGGTTCCCCAGGTGATTCTTGCAAGTCGCTGTAAGCATTGTAAAAGGCCACGGACATGTACAGATCCCCATAGATGGAGACTTCACTATCTAGATGGGGAGGAGCCCAGCGTAGTTGATACAGCTTGTAATGAAACAACTTGTCATCTCAGGCATTGGCAAGCTTTTCCTGCAAGACAGCCACAAGGGAGCGATGATACAGTTGTGCGACTTCATGAAGCCGTGGGCCTGGCATTTTGGTGGTGCATGAAAATGGCACCTGGATGGTAACGGCTGTCCTTTTCCATCCCACATCTTCGTCCTCCCATTCTTCACCATCTCCCTTGTTGTACTCATTGCTTCCCAGTTGAGAATTGATTTTTTTCCAATGGGTGGACCCTACGTCGGTAGCATTGAAGGAACTGCCGCCCAAAATCTGCAACAGTTTTTCATAATCCCCTTGTGACTTTTGCAAGCCCTGATTCCAGTACCAATCACCAAGTTCAAATGACAAGTGGTTGGGATAGGGGTGATACTGCGAGTCGCTGGTGGAGGCGGCAAGTGCATGCGATCCTTCAATCGCTTCAGGGCTGCCCGGTATAAATGACAGGTCTGTTATACTGACATACTCCTCTGGATCGTGGGAGGGTACCTCCGAGGAGAAGTATTGCCATACTAGCCTGAAAATATTTGGGGGGGTACAAAATACAGCGCGAACCGGTGAAGCAGGTCAGTCTGGAGTGATGAGAGACCCGACAGATGCTGGAAATCGCTCACGAACTTCCAAAGGCACAGTTGGTGGAGGCTGAGGAAGCACGTCCCTGAACCGCATGGGCAACTGGCGGTTCTGCCATCTCGGGCGGTGCTGTGCTAAACTCATGACATCTCCTTCATCTATTTGCTCTCCCTCACGGCCGAGGGTTGCATCACCTCCTGTAACAATGATCGATGGGAGGACCACAGGAACGACTGGAACTTGAGGATGTTGTGATGCTGTGGAAGCCTCTACTTCACCAGAGACAAGGTCGCTGATGGATAATTCATTGTTCAATTCAATGAATCCCTCAGGCCCAATGTCATCGTGTGAGATGCGAGGCTTTTTCCTACGGCATAGAAGCTCCTTGACTGAGGACATTGCCGATGAAAGCCACTTTCTCGTTTGAGAGCATGAGCGCTGATGTTGGCTGAAATAGTGTTGCTCTGTGAAAGTGCGCTTGCAAATGCAGGTGTAACGAGAAACTGACATCGAGGAAAGACCAGAGAATCCCTGATTGACAAGTTATGACGCCCAGCTGATATGATAGGGTAATCATAACCGAGTAGCTTGACAAACCGCGGTCGCATTGCACTAACCAAGCCGCCAGCACTGCTGACCAAGTAACTCAAAATCGCGATCGTGCAATTAGCGAAACAACAACAGCAGGACTGTATAAAGACTGTAAGTTTTAAGGCATCTACATCTGCAATCTGTGAAATGTCCGTACCTTCATCTCCATCCTCTACATGCTCAGAGCTCGAACCAACATAATTCGTGGCTGACCCCAAGGTAGTCAGACTGCTGGTAGATATTTTAACTTGCCGTCATGGTGTATTGCACTATCACGGCCAAACAGCAGAACTGGCGACGTATCAATGGTAAGTAAGTTGATTTTATGGGAAGGTGCCCTGCGCTAATGCACTCACCCAACCAAAAGGCCAACCGACCATCAAGGGTAAAAAATTCATCCCTCACAATTCAATGCTTATCGACGGCAGCAGGTGTTTCGCTACCCTTGTTGTCTTTGTGCCAGGGGTGGCACCTATGTCAAGACTTCAATATTTCTGCGAACTAGAGGACCAAATATGGGGCAGTATGTTGCTGAATGCATGACCGGTACTTGTGGCTACTTGTGCAAGTTGCGAAATTCAATATACATGGCAGATGGCTGACATTTAATTTAGTAGCTATAGAAAAATTCTTTGGGAGAGCATGCGTACCGGCTATGTATTATCCTCAAAGAGGTATAGGCCGTCTGCCAATAGACTGATTGGCGTAGCTACAGCACACATATCAATATTCATTCCTGATTTCCAAATTTAACTCGCACCATGAGGAATTCATCAGGACTTCCGACCGTAAGATACGTCTGATATGACTTGAAAGATCTTGTCATGACACTCACGCAGACTTCCTCCGAAGCGAAGCCTCAAACTCAAACCCCCTTTGCCATTCCAAGCATCTCACATGCTCTCGGCTTTGCCAATTATTGCACCGGACGGCACAACACAGCCCTTTGCGTTGCATGAGATGAGTGCGTGTATAACTACAGGCAGAAAATAACTTCCAGAAAGATCAGCAGCGTGAAGTTGTTGATCACAGGAATGGAGTACCTCACTGTGACACACTGTATACTGATTTCAAGGTTTGCACCATCAAATTTCGATGGTGCATGAGTTACTACAGATTTGAGGCGCGTACCTCAGCAAGCATTACTTCAATGACATAATGTTTTGGACTAGGTGTAGTGTATGAGGCTAACATGTACACGAACACTACATATTCAACTACAATGTTACAATTATTGCCTGCATGCTGAGCGAAGTGGTCAGGTTAAAGGCTGGAAAAATAGTCACAGTCGAGGAGGATTGGTTTATATATTGAATGACTGTGAATCAAACTCCGCCGGCAGTACCCGAACGAATATTGGTGAGTGGAATTTGCTGCATTGCCACAGCTATTTTTCAAAGTCCGTCTGCTTATTCACTGTGTATACTATAACCTGATGAGTCAGAATGTACAATGCACTCCAGAGCTCACCACTCTACACATATTTCATTCAGAAGAGCTGGAGAACAAGTATTAGCATATGTTCAATAAGTCAACCAATTCAAATATGTTATGAAGCCTTCCTGAGTGGGTGTACCCAAAATGTGTGATTTTTGGACACTACATCCAAGATCCACCCAGATTCCATTAACCTGTTGGAATCCAAATCATCCAAAGGAGGAGAGGCAACCTAAGTTAGGGCAAGCACAACCCAAAGTTTTGTGCAAGAGGACGATGAGTTTGACATTGGCCAAACAGTCAATATTGATTGCAATTCTTGCCACCAGGAGGCACAACACCCTGCTGCTCCTGTGCACTGCTCGTTTCTACAGGCTCTTTTACAGCTCATGCCCATGTCTCTCTTGGCACACTCTCTGATCCCATTGATATCAACAATGATGTCAAGGTCTGGCCAGGTGATCTAGATGCACAGAAGCTGGTCTATGGTTAAAATTCATGGCAGAAACCAGGTCTTGAGTTTGTTATCGTGTCTCATGTTCTCAGTGTCATCGTGTCTCATAGCATCTTTGTGTCTTTGTGTCTTGTATAATCTCTCTTGCATCTTCTTATCTTTCTTTGTTGTTAGTGTTGGCATTTGTCTTAGTACATATTGTGTATCCCTCACATCCAGAAATCAATAGCTTCTTGGTACAGCAGTACGACAAATACAACAAGTGGTACAACAAATACAACAACAGCAACAATGTCCCCGCCCAGCCTGAGGGCAAGTCCCTCCTTGGCTGGTGAACAAGACATCCTGATGAGTGATTCTCATTAGCAGCAGCAACCACAGCCATCAAATCCTGATCTGTTCCCAGTCCTCCAAGTTCCTTCTCACACTCACACTCACGCACAATTAACCTTGTCATCTTGTCATCTTGGCTCTGAAGGTGGGGCCTTCCAAACTGAAGGTTTCTTGCCTATCTTCTCCAATCTTTTTAATGTCTCCTGATTCCTGCATAAGATCATCTCGTCGAGGGAGAAGTTGAACTTCACCAGCTTCATGCCTCGCATAATAGGATTGAATCTACTGAACCAGGAATTGGTCTGTTTGCAAGCTGAAGAGTTGAAGTACCACTCCATGTTATCTGTCTTGAGCTCTGGAAATGCAGCGGGGTTACAGTTCTCTTGGCAGAACATGTCCTGCTTTGAATGTTTGCACTCAAAGTGGAAGACATCAATGGAAAGGCCGATGTCTTAAAAGAATGGGTCATTCTGGACATGCAGTACAAGTCAGCAGTTGTTATTGAAGAACATGTGTGTTGAGTGCATCTCTGGGTCCCAGAAGACACAGCAAATAAATCTGGCGACACTTCCTACTCCCTCAGCATTGTGCATGGTCTCAAGGCAGCTCATGACGACACCATCCACAATAACAACAGAAACTAGTTTACTGGTAGCATTGTAATTGTAGATTTGGGTACACTTAGCACAAAAGTGCTGATGAGTGAGTGGTTGGTTGTAGATCCGCATGCACTGGTTCCTGTCTGACATTGCCTTGACAAAGCACTCATTCTGGTTGATGGTCTGACTGACGTCGAGGACACAATGGTGTTCACAGCAATCTTCAAGCAGTGTGCAAATAATGAAGGTGTTCCAAATGTAGTCCATTGCTACATCCTTGGTGAACCAATTGGTGCCTGGGAACTGCATGGACTCCACATTTGCAAGTGCAATGTTATAGATATATGCACAGTTGGTTGCTGACATGCTGTGTATGGTCAGCAGGAGCGGATTCAGTACATGCAGGAGACAGACCAGGAAGCATGCATCATGGCCTTCCACAATCTCGCTACTTGATAGTCCACAAGATAGTGATCTGTGATCTGCACAACATCCAGCAGTGCAGTGGTATAATTATAGTAAATGCATCAGTCACTGACAACCTTGTAGTTCATGTGATAAGTTGTCTTACAGGCTAAGGGTGATTTAGCAGTGGGATCATCATGTTATTGAATGAACATAGCACTCACATTGGCAATATAATTGAACACTGTAGGCAGGGAGCGTACCGGAGAGGCCAAAGTAGACTGCTGAAGGTTATTCAACCTGATTGAGTGTCTATCATAATAAACATCTAGTAACCAGTATGTCGAGTCTATTTGCTCTGCCTAGTCTGCTTCACTTGCAAGCAAGAGCATTTGACCCTAAAGGGGTCTGCTGTCTAGTGTAAGTCTGATTTGTAAGTACTACTAGTATGCAAGGGGACAAAGTCCAAAGGTGAAAATGTCAAGTCCAAAGGTATGTAGTGAAGTCCAATGGTGAAAAACAGCAGGTTTGAAGGTTTGGGCAGTGGAGAGTACAGAAAAGCGAAGGAAATGAGAGAAAAGTGTTGCGACTAGCTTTCAGAGATAAGAGAATGTCAAGGACTAAAGTCCAGAGGCAAACGAACAATAACCAAGTATATTTGACCAAGTATTGGGGAATTTACCCTCCTACTAGATGGTGATGTATAAGGTTGCTCTAGCTCTATTTAACTAAGTATGTGAAAGTCCAGAGGTGTATAGGCAAGAATAGTAGTGAAACATCAGGTCTGAAGATATGTAATCAGCTATGAGGTGCAGTGGCCATGTGAGCACACATGTAATAACATTGTAGACTGCTTGAATCAATGGGAATAATCAACTATGCACCAGTGGGGTTACTAGACAGGACTGGACTGGACATAGGACAGACAAGTGTGTGGGAGGTCCGTCTTGAAAGGTGACTAATAGAACAGTCTCAGTGTTGGTGAAAGAACCGCTTAACATTAACAGTACCTAATAGAACAGTCTGAGAGTAAAATAATGTAAGTTGAAGACAGCGTGCGAGATAAACATGAACCATACCTCAGCGTTGGTGAAAGAACTACTGAGGTATAAACAATGTGAAACAACGAGCTTATAAACTATCTAATAGTGTCCATGACAGAAAGGAATACTAAGTCGATGTTGACGTCCAACAGTCCGATGGGTCTGAAGGTAAATGGTGTCAGGTCTGATGCAGAGAGTGTCAGAGATGGTTAGGATAAGTGCAGACTAATTATGGCTTGTTACAGCTCATCCTAAGACTGTTCTCTACACTGCCTTGCACTGTTCAGCCTTGCCGAGCAATAAGCCTTTTTGTATGCAACCACAGGTAGAGTTAGGACACATCTTGAATGGTGGATAGAACATTGCACTGTCAAAATGATGTGTTCAGCCTCACAGATACAAGGTTGACAATCACTCACTAAGGTAATGAGGGTGTCCATGTATCTGAAACAAGTCTTTCATCTTCTTGTTAATGGCAAAATTCCCAGCCCAGATACTACTCTTCAGGACACTCCAACACATTTTCACAGATGCCAGTGACAGTATGCAGGCAGCACTGAGAAAAGAAATAATACTAGGAGAAAGAAATAAGGGTAGTTTGTGTAGGTTGTAAGCTGGCTGTGTGAGAATGATGTCATCCTTGAGGCCTGATGCCAATGAGGCAAACACCAATATGGCCTCTAATGTTAGGCCAGGAATATCCACAAGACTATCAGCAGCATCTTTCAGCATGATCATTGTTGGTCAGATGATGCAGGCAGTGCGGACAGATACTAGGACAGATAGGATGGATGGGAAGGACAGGACTTTCGAACTTTTCATTTGTGATTCAAAAAGAATACTTCAAAGTGAGTGTGTAAGTCCTTGATCAAGGGTGTCTCATTGCATAGGTACTTTCTAAAGGCTACACCAACTTCAGATGAATCAATGGTAATGTCTTTCCTTTTGAGTTTAATCAATTCAAAACCCCTTGTCCATAGATTCCACTGGGCAGTGGTGCTGAATGCCTGGTATATCACAACACATGTGATCAACATGTGTGGCTCTAAGGTGAGGTTGTCAGTAGCCAATTTATCCCCTTCAAGCAGCATTCTGATGAGATCTGTGTAGGTCTCCCTTGGGTGGTGTTTGTGGATCCACATTAGAATCCTATCCATGAAGGCTTTCAACATCACAACTGCTGAGTTCTGTCAGCACCCTTGCTATTTGCCTTGTGTCAGATGGACTTAATGACATCCTGTACTTCAGCCAAGCATGCAGGATTACCTTCCCAACACTTCTGTGCCTTGTTAAAATGCCATTTTCCATGGTATGTATCACTGGCTCTGTCAAATTGAGTGAGCATTGAACATATCACTGTAGATGTGCTATACTAGTACTCATGCTTCCTCCCAGTACTTTTTGAATGCTGCGTAAATACCATTACATGTACTTTGTCTGTTATTTTCATAAAAACACTTGTATGAAATGAAGAGTGTAAGGGCTTTATCTGAATGTTGAATCCTCATAAGCATTGCTGTTGTCATATCCCGCGCTCCGGATCCAGATATCCGGATATCCGGATATCTCAAACTCTATCTCCAGACTAATCCTTTCCTGTTCTCATCTCCATTTGGATTTCCCCTATTTCCGGTTTCCGGTCTTATGTATATCCGACTTATTATATTCCATTCTCCCCTTTTCATCTCCGGCTCCATAATGATATGATCTGTTCCACTTACTAATA
>MU179323.1:395332-447531 GCA_016767475.1 Suillus weaverae | reverse complement strand
GTGTTGATCTTGCTGGAGGTGGCCTCGTGGCTGATGTTCGGTGGGAGGAAGAGGTTGTCCGGTAGTGGGTCCAAGAGAATCTGTCTGGCTCGGATGGCCGATCTGGCGATAGCTGCATCTGCTGATGCTGATTGAGGTGGCGTCGTGTTTGGGTGTGGGGGATAGGAGGAGGCGAAGGTGTGGAAGTTGGGAGGGGATCCGCGAGCAGTGGTCAAATGAGTGGCGTGTCTTGGGGTCTGGGATTGAGTCTTGGAGGTGGCAGTGTCACTATACAAATTTTTCTGTGGTGCAGCAGGTGGCGACGGCGGGAGTACAGTGGGTTGAGACAGAATTTGCGTAGAGAGGGTGTTGAGTCTTTGTTGTGTGGTCTCGAGTGAAGGGGAGATGAGGTCAATGGAGTTTTGACAGTCTTCAATCGCACTAAACAAGGTGTCTGTGGCGTGTGTGATGCGGTCCGCTGAGGCGTTGATATCCCTGTCTAGGTCTACTCGGTCTGTGACCAGTTTGCGCAGTTGTGTTGTTTCTTCTAACGTGTGGGTGAGGGAGTTTGAGGTCGAGGTGAGCTGGTCTATCTGTGGGGCGAGGGTGGTCGTGATCTGTTCCATAATCTGTGGGGTTAGTAGGGTTAGTGGGGTGAGGGTTACTGAGCTAGAGTCCGGTTCAGTCAGTTGGGGTCTAGACTGTTCTATGCTCTGCGCCATGTGTTCCAGGCTTTCAGAGGCTGTCAGTATCCGAGCTACTTGCGGGGCAATGGCGGCGACAACATGGTCTACTAGCTTTGTGGTGATTGAGTCCGAGATTTGTTGAGCCACGGTTTTCGTGACTTGCTTGGCTACTGCTTCCGCTGTCTCGTCTATCGCGTGCTGTTTGAGTAGGAAGATGACTGATCTGATGGCTGTTAGCACTGGGAGAGAGGTGGAACCGGATATCTGTGTGATCTGTAAAAGGACCGAAATTAAGTGAGTTAACGTATATGGTTCGGTCGCGTGGCAGAGGCTCTTTTTTTTGAGGTATAGGTGTGCGCTGGCAGCATCGATGACGGTGCTGGGTTGCGCTTCGATTTCTGATGAGGTTAATGTTACATTTGAAGACCTTGTTATTCTTTTTGATGAGGGTCCGCCGGGCATTGTAGGAGATGTGTTCCGCGAAACTGGAGATTTCGAACCAAAACTCATACTACGTGGTTTGCCAGGTCCCGTTTGTCTGAACATGTTTTTGATGGTTGTTTTGTTTTTGGGTATTGGTATCTAGGTGAAGATTGGATCAGGAGTTGATGCCTTTAGGCGCTGGTAGCGCTGTTGAGCGCTGTGTTGACTGGGAATCTTTTCGGGGTCCTGGTCGGGGTGCCACTTGGTGTGGGGCCAAGAAGCGTTTTTTCATGATCCGGTTACTAGGCGTACTCTGCTCCCGTACGCTCGTAACTTCAGGAATAACGCTCAGCCCGCTGGATTGAGGGTGCTCCGGAGGACTAAGCAGCACTAGTTCCGACGTCCTCATAGAGGCCACGCTTTCCGTACCTGAGGCTCTCCGACGTACCGTTCGTTGGGTACGAGATTCCGAAGCAGGGACCGTATATAACGGCGCGCCAGGAGATCGAGGCTCCGGTACCATAAGTACAGGGTCTTGGGGCAAGGAACGGAAAGGTGTGCCAGGACTCGAATAAATAGGGGAGGGCATACCACGCGAGCGCTGGAACCCGTGTGGAGGTGGTGCATCACCAAAGTCACCTCTCGAATCGCTGCCTTCGTCGTCGTCACTCGGGGCAGAAAAGTAGCGGTCGAGGACACGATCTGCTGTTACTCGACCTTGTGCATAACCCTTGGTGCGCCCATGCACGTAGCCCATATCCTTCCCCATCTCCAGCCCTTCCTGGAGACCCTGTTTACGGCCCTCCTCGCGAGCGACTTCGATCATCTTCTCCTCCATCAATTTGCGCAACCTAGTCCTTGACTTTGCAGCGCTCTCCTCTGCATCCCTCCTCCTATCTTCGACGTCCTTCATAACGCCCTGTGCACGGAAAATCTCCTTCTGTGCTTGTTCGAGAGCGTCTTTGTATAACCTGAGCTCCTCTGTCAGACGTATGATCTCGCTTTGAGAGCCTATGCGCGCATCGTTGGCCTCTTTGAACCGTAGGCATGCTTCCTTTGCTTTAAGTTCCGCATTATCAGCGCGGTCCTGCTCGAATGCGAGTTGTGAGTTCAAGAGAGAGACGTCTGCGCGGAGGTCGCGCACGGCAGACTCTGCATCTGCGAGGAGCTGTATAACTTCATGGCTTGTCGGGGGTTGGGAGCTGGTGCGAGAGATGGGCTTTGAGGTCTTTGAGGCGGTAGAATGGTGTGATTGGGAACGTGCGAGGGGTGGTATTGGGAGTGGTGAGGTGTTTGATTTGTCGCCACTGGTGTTGCTGAGACCTGCTTGGGGTGTGCTTGGTGGTTGGCTCATGGGACTAAAGGAAGCGCTTGTTAGTCTGATTCTGTCTTGATAAAGGACTCACATACAGGATCAGACTAGGACGGGGTTATGAGGCGTGCCAAGAGTTAAGTTAACATTAATACATGGCAGTGATGCTACTACTACTTTTGAAGGTCCATTAATCGTACTCATCGCTTTAGTACGTAAGTACAATTCCATGTGACTCTTTGCAGTGCACCTCTCGTCGACATGTCCTCTTCATCCACACCGACCCGATGCGTGTCAAGCGCTTGTGCGCAAATATTCTCATCATCGACACCGGCCTCGACGGGATTCAAGCGTTCAATGCAGCACAAACAACCCGGCGGTCAAATTTGGTTTCATCCTTGGACTCACCTGGCGCGTCGGTGAGTACAGCTAAGTTACGAAACATTCAACGCGTGTTTTTCGCCAGTCGACCCTGCGCTGAGAAGCCTGGGCAGTGGGTTAGACAATACCATCGTCAAGGAAAGTATAGATCCGAAATTCCTGCTCGTCCTAAAGCCACATACCATCAACAGATAACACCTTCGGAAGTCACGCTTCTTTCTTCTGAATCTCAGTACCTCCCGATATCCGGTTTCCAACTCGAGTGTGGTATACGCGTGTCGTGGCATGGGAAGCTCGTGCTTTTATACATGGGGTTGCTATATCACTCAACACGTGCATCAGACGAAGCATTTCAAGGTGCGTCCGCGTCCATTGTCCTGAGTCGTGCGCTGTCATGTGACTCGACAACAAGTGAACATATGATCCTGATCATCTCCGCTCGCAGACATCACAAAGAAAGGCATATTACTTGGGGATTTCCGTACGTTCGCCGGAAGATCCACCATCGAGCGTTTTTCACGCATCGGGTTAGCAGAGATTGCGCCAAGATGCGCCTGCATCAACACGCGAGCTCCAGCGCCCATACCCAGTCAAACGTCGTCTGCATCTATCCTTCAAATCCGAAAAAAAATTCGTGAAGGCGCTGGAATCGCTTATCTCGTCAGCGGAGAGTAAGCATGAAGCGTACTCCATATTTATGTGTCACGAAGCACTCGTTGGTTTTCCAGTGAATATCGACTTTTTGGTGCTTTTAGTCACGTCGAATTGACTGGATTGTTAATGCAGACAGTCCGTCTGAAAGACTGACGATCTGTGCTTCTAATTCCTCAGTGGCGATAATTGAAAGGGTGACCATAAGGGTGACCGTCAATGACAGTCGTCACATCTCTGTTACGGACAGAAGAAATGAAACGTCCGTTCCTTGTATTGAATGATCTTGTCATTCAACGCGAGTCTCAAGCTTGTCTGCACTGGCAGAAGTGCGCCAAAATTCTATCCAAGCCAAACAATCAGTGATCGACTTTAACCTTGTGCATCAGCAGGAAACCCGCCGAACGAATATTTTCGTTTTGAAACTATTGCTTCGGAAGCATAACCACGAGAAAAACGCGCATTGGATGCAAGGGTGCATGGCCAGGGAACACGTCGTCCATACTGACTTACATCTCTGATGTTCTTTTAGGATTTTTTACTCTCAATTTTTACTCATTTTTTAGAGAAAACCAACCGGGACTCCATTTGCTGCAGCTGCAGCCTCGGCGTTGCCCCACTTGCCCAGAAGCACCTTTCGCCACGGAATGTTTTTTTTCTCGTCAACAACAAACTGCGTACCCCGATAATAGTGGCAGTCTTCACGTTCTCTCACTCTGAGGAATCGGTGCGGTCTTTGTGACTCTCAGCGTCATTAAACACCGACGTACTGCGTGTTAAGGACATATTACTCTCAGATTCGCTGAGACCTCACAACGTCGACATCTCCATCTGAACCAGGCTTGCCACTTTGGGCTATCACATAGCATCCATACAGCGATACAAGTACATACAAATGAGTATCATCGCAAAAGATTCCAAAACTTCCGAATCCCAAAAAAACAACGTCCCTAAACGTCCTCTCCCTCATCTTCGTCTTTCTCTGCTGTGACGTGCTAGTATAGCCGTTAGGACCATAATCAGGGATTGAATATCTTCGCTCACAAGAAGTAGAGACAGAAAGAGACGTTTATCAGTCTCTCCACCGTCCCCATCCTCCGTCATCTTTCCATTCGCAAATACCCATGAAGTGCGAACGTCTAAAATCCAATCCGTATCCTTGACCTTGTACGAGAGATTGTGTTTCTTGGTTTCACCGTACCACAGATTGTCGGCTTTGGGGTAGTCAGTACCGGAATAGTACTTGATGGAGTCGACGATAAAGTTATACACGTCGGCTTGCTTCCCATGCTTGATTTCTGGATCCGTAGCATAATCGGGTCTATGAGAAATCGGAGTCAAACTTAGATTCGGTGGAATGAGTAGAGAAATGAATAGAATATACCCAAACAGTTTCGTCTTGACTGCTTTCTCGATAGCGTCGTCACTAGGACCCCATGAGGGAAACTCAAGGAATACCCTCCAGTGCTTTTCCGTCTTTGAGGAAACCTTAGTAGGAAAATCAATGTCATATTCGTCTTTGAATGTTGACATATTGTATGTCTCGACGGAGGACTTGATCACGTCTGGGGTTATCTTGCTCGGTAATGAGCTCTATGATTATTGATGATTGAGATATCGTGGAGAGTAATTCCGAATAAAGGACATACTTGCTTGATCCCAGGAATATTCTTGATTAGCTCTTGCATCAAATCTTGGTCGATTTGGTCGGGAGTAAGTTCATAGACGACCTAGAATCACAGATGAGCTACCGAACATTATGAAAGCAGGGGAAAAAACCGCACCCCGAGAAAGTACATGTATATCATCTCAACCGTGACATTCTTGGCCTTTCCATCCGTGTCATCGACCTCGAGAGACTTGCTGTCATACCATTGTACCACCAAAGCATTCATCCTCAGTGGATTCTCGCTAGTCTTGTGAAGCTCGTATTTCTTGTCTATGGATTCGATATTCCATTGTCCAGAATCTGAGTCGGAGATGATTTCTTGGAAAACAGCTTTGATGTCGTTCTGGATCGAGGCTACAACAAACAAATTAGAGGGAAACACAAAGATAGATAAAAGTGGTGAGAGCGAACCGCGTGCGCTATCAATCGGAATATTTAGGCCACTGCTCAACGTCAGATGCCGTGAAACTTGAAATTAAAACGAAAAACGTACTTCATAATATTCTGTTGGATATAATTATCAAGGAAAAGGTTGCTGAAGAACGTGGACTTGGATTGGAAATAGCACAAATGCGTAGTCTTTGAGTAAATAGCGTTACTCTCGTTCTTCGGAAAGTCGGAAGGCTTGTCTGTCTCATAATTGAACCCCCATTTGTTTTTGAAGTTTGGGATGGAGTATTGTTGGAGAGCGGTTGCAAGCGCAACATCATTGTTCACAGGAGGCCTGTACCCCTGCAACGTTGATTAGAATAAGATATTGTATTTGGTATTAGAGACTGTACGTCGTTCAGGTTTTGAGCCGCAGCGTAAGCTTTGCTCTGAAGACCACCAAATGCCTCTTTGGTCGGAGACATGACAGTGTAATAAACCTAATTTGATGAGGACCGTAGTAGGGACAGAGGAACTAAATAGATCTCTCACCCCGACAAAGTAAAAAATATTCAGTGTGACATCTACAGCAGACTCCGTACGGGCAGCATTGGTGTATACAATCATCATGTTGCACTCGTAAGAGTCCATGTTGGAGTCACTGGCGTTGTAGGCCTCCTTCCAGGATTTGCAATACCATTTGTTGTCGCAGGCATTTTTAGTGCAGTTGATGATGGTTGTCGTGAAGTCGGCAGTAGCCTTGGCTTCGACGAACTTCTCATCGATTTCAGATTAAAGATCGGGATGCGACATACCCTTTATCCATGACTCCAAGTTTGCGTTTCTGTTGGCATCGACATCAATAGTAGATAAGGTGTTACCTGACAAAAGTATGCAAAACACTTACGATAACCCATCGTCAACGTACGACTTGATACCGGCAATAAGGTCACGGTTCTGGTCGAAAATACAAAAGTCGGTCGTAGGTTTGACAACCGCAAGTTTGTTCGGCGGGGAACAATTCTCAAGACTCCAGTCATACCCGAATGCCTTCTTGAACGCAGCCTTGGAGATGGTTTCTAAGTAGTTTTCAAGGGTCGCACTACTTGATAACGCTTGCCCGAAATCCTACATAGATCATCAAGATTAGATGTGAGTAAAGGTAAAGCTGACATGGAAATGGCATGATCACGTTCGCGAGCAGGTCCCTGGCTGCCGTTCGGAGCGATGATTCAAGATTATCCTCCACATCTTGGGAAGACACCTGCGGTTCCGACTGGGCAGGCCCGGGGCCCGCTGGGCCATAAAAATATTGAATCTGTGTCACAGTCTTGCTGTGATTGTGGCCCATGGTATGTGACTTGTAAAGGGCGCAAAAGGATCGATACGGAAAGTTGAGCATAGTGCTTAGGGTTTATATAAGGCGTACATGTCCTAATGCAAATGTCAGCGCCCCCCCCCTTCCCTTCGGAGTGGGGCCCTGCATTCCCCTGTTATCATGCTGAAGTTTCTTTGTTCCGATAACTTCACGTTGGAAGTGCCTTGTGCGCAGCAAGTGTCGTAAATCTGACCCTTGGTGACCCCGGGGACCTGTCTCGTGGACGGGTCTGTGTTTTCCAGCCAGATATACACAACGTCACTCTAACATGGTTTCTAGCCTGATAATCAGATCGATAGCCTTTCCACTGTTGCAGCTTGCTGTGATATGTACTAAGTGTGAGCAGTCATATATATATATCACCAACGAGGAAACGAACAGCAAGGGAAAGAAATTGAGTGTCCTAGACACCTCATCGAGAAAGTATGCATCTCGCAAAACACGGAATCGAAGGGAACCGTCGGACCTTTGGAATGGAATGGTGATAGGGGACCGTGGACTCCACGCACGTCTCATTGACCGGGGGTTAGACTGCCGGTCGCCGGTATAGAGTAGATCACTTCATGTCAGATGAAATTCCAATCTGTCATCAAATGTTACCTTCCGTCGTGTCGATCAGAAATAACAGCGGTTGAACTGCGGACTACTTACTTGCTCAAGTCACTGCAGTAGAATGAGAACAAAGGGTTATCTAGTAGCAAGAGACACATAGACCAGACCAAAATCATGTACTGAAGTCAGGCTCAGAGCGAGAGACCAATGACGGGCGTATGGTACTACCGTACAATCATCACGTAAAACTTGCTATGTCAGTCCCAGCGCCATTCGAACGACGGAAGCTTCTGATGAGGCCCATGACAGATGCCATGATCCAACGGATAGCCCAGGAAGATCCTGGACCCAATACGCCGGTGATACATCCGGAAAGTGCTTGATTGATTTCTAATCGTCCGAAGACATTCTTCTCATACCCTGTATGATCCAGAAGTTCAAAGTTTAAACACCCAAGCCCAACCTAATGAATGTGCCTTCTAAGAATAAATAGATAAGCTAAACCTTGTCGCACGAAGCGCCGCGCCGAAATTACCTTCTAGGAGTTCATGGTAGGGTCCCTGTTATCAGGACTTTGTTTGCTCACATAGCGGGGGTTTGGACATTTTACCACCTTTTGCCACCAGTAAAATTACAATCGAAATGCAATCTAGAGCGCTCCAGAGCGTTCCAAACTGGGTCTAGAAAGCTCTAGCAAGATCTAGATCTGCTTTTAATTCAAATTTTGCGAGAGGTAAAACGTCCAAACCCCCGATACCGTCAGGGTTTGAAGGAACCGAGTAGGGTCCGAGTGGGTACCGGAAACCGGGAGGGTACCAGACATCAAGGATTCTAACCAGCGCGAATACCTCTTTGACGGCACTCAAGTGGATATCTGATCAGCATTCTCTGGACATGTATCTTCTGGCTCGAGCGCATCTCATGCCTGGTCTTATGCTCAGCTCCTCACCAATGAGCTCATCAACCATGACTCAGATGTAGGCAATGACATGGGTACCAGGCACCCGCGCGCGCGGGTCACAGGTGCAGGTATGGTAAGTGCTTATCTGCGTTATTTTTGATTATCTTTCAGGTCTGTCATAGTTTTGCACTCGTTTTTGCTCGTCCTCGTCACTCACTTGTTACCTCTTCTCTCGCTTGTTCGTTCACCTCACCTCCCACTTGTTCGTTCGTCTCACCTCCTGCTCGTTCGCTCGCCTCACCCCCCGCTCGTTCCTTTGCCTCCCCTCTTGCTTGCTTGTTCTCCTCACCTCTCGCTCTCGCTCTCCTCCCCTCTTCATTACTGCTCTCATATTGCTGACTTGGTCTTCAGACATCGTGACATTTGTATCATAGTATGTAGTAATGACACCGATGAATATACCTTATTGAAAGCAACTCCTTGAAATTGCGAAGCCTGCTAGTGGTCGTAAAATGGGGAAACAACGAGGTTGTGGTATATTTAATATATTATATTCGACGTAAGTACTCATCCACGAAGCGCGCCATCAAGAATACTGAGCTGCGAGATGGGAACATGGGTGAGGTGAGCCTGAGGGTATCATGAACTCACCTTCTAGGACCTAACTTATCACTTCGCGTGCAAAGGTTTAGGCCCAGTGAAAACCGGACATGGCCAAAACAGTTGCAATCACGCGAGTCACATCCTCCAAGCTCCCCGCTTCGTAAATAAGCGCGGACCCTACGAATTTTCTGTCCTGGGCCTCTGCATCCTGCGATTCGGGCGTCAAGAGACCACCAGCTACTTCTGGATGTTCGTGAGACAAGACATTAACAATTCAAATGCTTTGCGGGAAACTGACTGATGACTCTTTGTGTGACACGTATGGGAGCGGACCGGGGGAGGATGGCTATTACGGTGAGGGTGGGTATGTAGTCAGTTAGAGCAGGCTCAGCAGGGCGAGTGAGCTATTTTTGGTGCGATGGACTGTCGCACGTAGGAGACTAGCGCAAGCACTGAAATGGGGTGGTATCGTGGCCTGAAATTTGGGCGATTCAGAAGCTTGACGCTGGAAATGCAATTCACAGTAAGGATGCCAGATACAGTATGATGCCGAGTTCTCTGGAGACTATACATATGACGTTTATGTCTGGCTGTGTGCGCAGTGGCATGGGCTAGCGATGATGTCGGCATTCACAGTGGCCTCGTGTTAGACGAGCGCCTACTTCGTCATTCAACTATATCTCACTACCATCCGGCTGCAAGCCCTCAATAGCACAATAGGCTGGCCGCTGAAACTTCCACCCATCCATTCAATAAATCACACCCTGAACTCAACAGTTTGATCGTTTCGTGACCTACGTCTTTTCTCGACTCCAGAGTTAATAGATCTAAGCAGATATTCGTACGTCCTCCCTTGATGTAAGCATCGCCCAACTAACCGCATCCTCGAAGAACCCAGATATTGCTTCCCTGAGTTATTCTATTCCATCACAATTTGTGCTACAAAGGTCATAAATGGATCAGGATCAATGTCAGTGATTCCATTCCTTATCGTTATCTCGCTCTCTGACCTCATTAACAGTTCTTCCATCGTTTGAAGGAACTTGGACAAGGCTGTCCCAGGTCGCTGTCAAGGGCGCTGAATATAATTCCCGTGAACGTCAGCCCCACCCAAAATGTTTGGAAGGGACCCGGGTGGATCTCCTCAACCTCATCCACGGATTACTAGATGACCAAGAGAAAAATAAAATCATTTGGCTGCATGGCACGGCGGGCGTCGGAAAATCTGCCGTTGCTTTCACTGTAGCTGAAAGAATGAGAGGTCTAAAAGTAACGGAGGAGACCCATGTCGAAAAGCGACTCACGGGCACGTTCTTTTTCTCGTGCAAGCACACGAAACGTTGCACGGCTGGATATTTTTTTTGCAACGCTTGTCTACCAGCTTGCTAGCAATTTCCCCAGCATCCGGAAGGATGTGAACAGAACTATCCGTGACAATCCTGCTCTTCTAGACCCCAACAAACCTCTCTGTGACCAGATGGAGGCTCTCTTTCTCCAACCTCTCCGGAATCTTCGACTCAGATTGCGCAGGTGTCCGCCTGTGTCGTTTGTTGTCGATGCCCTTGATGAATGTACATCCGAACCCGAGCTTACCGATCTCATCCTTTCCCTTGCACGGGCTCTTCGTGAACCTGATCTACCCGTCACTCACATTCTGCTCACGAGTCGCTTGGAATCGCATATCTGTAAAGCCTTTCAGGACGAAGAAGTGCGCCCGTTGGTGTGTGAGATACCAGTGAAAACTTCCGGGGAGGCCGTTGCTGCGATCATCTCGTTAGACGGTGCAGATGTCGACAATGACATTTATATTTTCCTGCGGCATTCCTTCAAAGAGCTAGGGCGTCGCTACCCCGATTTCCTACAGCCATCAAGGAATCAACTTGAGCGGCTTGCGATCCGAGCAGGCAGACGTTTCCTTGTCGCATCTACGATGATGAAGTTTATCGACGATGGAGATAATGATCCTCACGATCGGCTGCAGCTGATGCTCGAGCTAACATGTGAGATGCTACCAGGAACTGAGGTTTACAAGTTATACGACTGTATCCTCTCTACATGTGCGGATCTGAAGTGGGCATACCTGCACTTGTCCATCGTTGCCGCCCTTGCGGACCCTCTGCCAATCTTCCAACTCTCTCAGCTTCTTGGCTCTGGCCTGGGCAGGGATGTCGAGACAGTACTGATGCAGCTACGGTCTGTCATGGACATTCCTACAGACAGCGCTTTCCCCGTGAATATCCATCACTCGTCCGTTCGTGACTATGTCGCCAATCCCTCGAACTGCAGCCTTCCTGAAGTGCACGATATGCCATCACCCCACTCCCTACTTGTGTATTCGTCATTCCACTTGATGATGAAGGAACCACAAAACACAGCCCTCTTAGATGTTCTTTCCGAATTGAAGAGGCAGAGCCATGCTATGAAACTCAAAGACCCTCATGAATTAAAAGACTCGTTAGCCTTCCTTGTTCAACCACCGCAGCCACTCTCAGTTCTTATTAGTCTGCTATGGCTCCGGGGAGACCGCAGTTTGGATTTACAATTCTGGCTAGAGACCGCGGATGGGGGCGCCTGGCTTCAAACCCAAGGAGGGGATGACTGGCTGCAGACCCCCCATGGGCATGCCTGGTTGCAAAATCAAGGAGCGAAGGACTGGCTGCAGATGCCGCGTGGGCGAGCATGGCTCCAGACCAAGGGAGGGCATGACTGGTTGCGGGCCGAGGGAGGGCATGACTGGTTGGAGGCACAGGGAGGGCGAGACTGGCTGCAGACCCAAGGAGGGCGAGACTGGCTTCCGACTCCAGGCGGGAGAGACTGGCTGAAGTCCACGCGCGGGCAAGACTGGTTTCAGACTCTGTACAGGCGATACTGGTTGCGGACCCAGGAAGGACTGCAGACCCCTGGCATGCAATCTTGGTTGCTGAATCAGGAAAGGCGAGCGTGGCTGCAGACTGAGGCAGGTCAAGACTGGCTGCAGACTCAGGTAGGGCGAATTTGGCTGCAAACCCCGGCGGCGCGAGATTGGGTGCAAACACAAGGCGGGCAAGACTGGTTACGTTTCCAGGGTCAAGACTGGCTGCAGACCCAGGGCGGGAGAGCCTGGCTGGATACCAAGGGAGGGATAGACTGGCAGCGGACCCATGACATGACTCGCTGGAGAGACATTCAACAACTCATGCCCTTGATAAAGCTGATACATAGGCAAGACTTTTTGCATGACGCCATGCGCCAAGACTGGCTGTCTACCACGCACCGGAACTTCATGTTGCGAACACAGGAAGGGCAAGAATGGCTGCAGAGTCAGGGAGGACGAAATTGGCTGCTAATTTCTGACGGGCGAGACTGGCTGCAGACCCAGGTAGGACAAGTCTGGCTGCAGACCCCAGCTGGACGAGACTGGCAGTCCCAGGGATGGCAAGACCGGCTGCAGACTCGGGGAGGGCGAGATTGGAGCCGGCCAGACTTGAATGACTGGCTGCAGAGCCTTGACGGGCGAGAGTGGCTGCGGACTGCGTGCGGGCGACTGCAGACCCAGGAAGGGCAATACTGGCTGCAGTCACATGTAGGGCAAGTCTGGCTGCAGACCCCAGCTGGACGAGACTGGGTGCAAACACAAGACGGGCGAGAGTGGCTACAGGTCCAGGGTGGGAGAGACTGGCTGCGGACCAAGGGTGGCAGAGTATGGTTGCAGAGCATGGGAGGACAAGACTGGCTGCGAGACCCGGGCGTGCAAGGCTGGCTGGAGACCCCAGGCGGTCGAAACTGGCTGCAGACCACCCATGGTCAAAACTGGTTGCAGACCCTGGACGGGAGACACTGGCTGCAGGCCACACGCGGGAGCTGGCTGCAGACTCACGAAGGGGAAGACTGGCTGCAGCAGGGAGGGCGAGACTGGTTGGAAGCACAGGGAGGAAAAGACTGGCTGCAGACCGAAGGAGGGCGCATCTGGCTGCAGACCCAAGGAGGGCGAGAGTGGCTGCGAATCCAGGGAGGGAAATCCTGGCTGCAGACTTGGAGAGGGAGGGAGTGGCTGCAGACCTGGAGAGGGATGGTGTGGCTGCAGAGCATTGATGGGCGAGAGTGGCTGCAGACTGCAGGGGGGCGAGAGTGGCTACAGACACAGGGAGCGCGAGAGTGGCTGCAGATACAGGGCAGGCGAGACTGGCTGGATACCCCAGGCGTGCGAGACTGGCTGGATACCCCAGGCGGGCGAGAGTGGCTGGATACTCAGGGCGGGCGAGAGTGGCTGGAGACACGGGATGGGCGAGACTGGTTGCAGACCCCGAGTATGCAAGGCTGGCTTCAGACCCCAGGTGGGCAAGACTGGCTGCAGACCACACACGGACAAGACTGGCTGCGGACCCAGAGCGGGAGAAATTGGCTGCAGACCATGCATGGGCAAGATTGGCTGCAGACCCACGGAGGCCAAGACTGGTTACAGACCCTGCACGGGCAAGACTGGCTGCAGACCCCATGCGGCCTGGACTGGCTGCCGACCCAGGGCGGGCGAGACTGGTTGCAGACCTCATGCGGGAGAGACTGGCTGCAGACCTCATGCGGGAGAGACTGGCTGCAGACCTCGCGCGGGAGAGACTGGCTGCAGACCTCGCGCGGGCGAGACTGGCTGCAGACGCCTCATGGCAAAGCGTGGCAGTCAACTCCTGCGGCATCTGTCTGGGTAACAATGGAAGAATTCTCGAGCACGTTGGAAGCAATCAGCAAGTATATGGTTGTTCCAGAATTGCGTCTACTGCCAACTTTCCAAGCGGTCCAGCAGTTCAAGAACCTGCCGGATTTCTTGATTTTTCCAACGTTCCTGGCATTGACGCACCAGGGCCATTCCACCCCTACATTACCAGAAGATTTTTTCCTACCTGACAGGGAGATCATCCATGCTATGAATGCCTTCATCACTTTCGCAAACGAAGCAAAGAAACAAAGTCGGTCAGCTTCCCACGCTCTCAAGTACGCCTGTCAAAATTGGGCCGTCCATCTCTCGCGAGCTCCAAATCCATGGGATGACAAGCTCGATCATATATTTCAGGCTTTCTGGAATCGCCATCTACTTTCCTGGCTCGAAAGGCAGTGGTGTTTGAAGGGTCTGCGATCTTGCCTTGTTGTTTTATCTGAAGGGCAAAAGTTTGCAAAGGTGCGTGTTTTACTACTTTTCTCGTCGTTCCCTCATTAAACATCCCAAAACTCATACTGCTTTACATCAGGTTGATACTGTTGCTCCTAAGCCCAAGGCTTAATACGAGCTCATTTTCTGGTAGTTTCGTGTCTTTCTTATTTACGGGAACAAACGCTCCATCCTAGTATGCAGAATGTAGATTCACTTGAGACTGGTTTCGTTTACAACTACTTATATTCAAGGCTTTCAAGCACGCACAGGTGTAATTTCTCTATCGTACTTGCATCTGTCGTACAAACACTTGGAATACTTGACAGTTTCACAAATGCCGGTTCAAGAAAGAGTGGAAACCTGCTCAGTTTGGCACGTCGCGAACTGGGAGAACTCTTTTATTCAGCCTGGACCTCAAATATCAAAAGTTATGTCAGTGACCAATCCCGACGGACAATGGACGCTCCCACCTGATGTGGACTCCGTCGTGGAGGCGAATTTGAGAATAGAAAACCACCTTTTCAAGCCTCCTCACATACTCCAAGCTCTCTGCTTCATACATGAGCGCAGACACTATGAACCTTCTGTGATGTGGTTCTAGGTCACTTCCTGTGAGGGAAACAACGGATTTTGGGTGTTCACCTTGTTTGTTTTTCCCTGCTGGTTACGATCGAAGCCGTCATATTTTCTGAACCTATCAGGGTCAGTCAGTGAACTCAACCAAAAAAATGGGTCCTACATCTCTATAGCCCATGGAATGAGAATCGCCTAGGAAGTGGCGTCCATCATATGCGGTGGTCCACATCGAGTCCCTGAAACGGTGTAGCGAGTCCTTGGTCCCTTTGCAGAGACAATAGAGAAATCAATCCGCAGGGGAATGGACACACGCCGTGGATAGAGCCGTATAGCGCTTCAATAATCTGAAGGCGAAGACTGACATATGGCGTTAATTTACCTATGAACCCGTGATCCCCAGAACCTGGCTTCGATGGACTGATTTGTGAATCGTGCGTAGACGTCCAACGTAAATTATTTCTACGGATGATCGAGCACGAGGTCGCTCGAGAATGTAGCACGATTCAGCTAGAGGCAGGATATTGGTGCTCTTCTGCATGCAAGATCGAAGGTCTCATAGCTAGTCCCCTACATTTCAACGGAGCAAAGCCACTCGGTTCCTGATAGCACAAGCGCCGAGAACATGTACGAGAAGGCTAGCGTAGCGGTTGGGGGTGTTATGGCTGGGAGAATTAAACAAGCTTTACTCATGACGCCTTCCTTCCAACATAAATCCATCCTCCAAGCTCCCCGCTTCGTAAATAAGCGCGGACCCTACGAATTTTCTGTCCTGGGCCTCTGCATCCTGCGATTCGGACGTCAAGAGACCACCGGCTACTTCTGGATGTTCGAATGGTTCGTGAGACAAGACATTAACAATTCAAATGCTTTGCGGGAAACTGACTGATGACTCCTCGTGTGACGAGCTTCTTAGCTCCTAGAAGGTGATCAGATGTTGATGAATCAGGATATGAAGGGAGCGTAGTGTCATTTCAATTTGGATGGAAGTTAACGTGCACTGCCTATGCAGCTCAGAGCGAACTGGGGGAGCATGACTGCAGTGTGGCGAGGGTGTTAGAGCTGTGATTAATGTAGTCTGTTAGAGACAGGGCGCCAAGTTATTTTCGGTACGAAGCACTGCGAGCATACCACGGTTGTCCTCGTCGATCACCTGATAGTAGAGGAAGAGTTATCCAACTAGCTGCAGGAGAACCAGAAAACTCTGCTACATCATCCAGTAGATCCTAGCCACACGCATTCCTCCCTGAACCGATCAAAGAAGAACATAAAAGACCAGTATCACCGAAACTCGGAGTTCTACTCGGAGTTGAAACAGGCCCTCGCATGCAGAACTTAAATCGATTGGTCCGAATATAGGTCCCTTCTTCCACGAATCGACTTATCGCGACTGGCATCGACCGCGAAATGACACGAGCTCTCAAGATAACACGTATCATTCCGCAACGAAACATCTACAGCTACATCCACAAGAGAAACATGTCTTCGACACCATCCCTACCGAAATTCATCGTTTGGGCACCCGACTACGCCGACGAGGGCGCGCTCCAACGAAGACTAGCAGTGAGACCTGCCCACCTCGAGAACATCAAGAAACTCATCAGTCAAGGCATCCTACGTAAGTTCAGCACCGACTATATACCTTACACTAAAACACTTTCAAATTCGATAGGACTCGGCGGAGGGTTCATGACGCCCGAATCTGTCAACGCAGCCGCAGCAGACAAAAAGTTTCTTGGTTCGTGCATAATTTATGAGGGCGAGAACATCGATGTCGTGCGTAAGATCGTGGAGGATGATATTTATTATAAGACTGATGTGGTATGTGTCTTGGCTGTTACGATGTGATTGATATCTGGGCGCTGATTCGGAGATGTGCAGTGGGACAAGGAGAAACTCGTTATTCTCCCTATCGCATTGGCAACGGACCTTCCGCCTATGTCTTCTTGATACCTGCAGATACCGAAGATAGTACTACGTATGAATGGAAGATGTTAGCAACTAACGTGATAATACCACGCCATCGCAATCTTAATGAAGGGCCGCGACGAGGCTCAAGCTTGTGATGTTATCTGCAGTTCTCCGCCCCGCTCTTGATCCTCAACAAGTCCCTGAGATAACAATATCTCATTGTCCTTTCGAAGTCATCAAAGCGCTTGAATGCAAAACCCCAGAGAACGTCAATGAGCCACGCAATTTCCCCACGTCCCTGCACGATGCCCCGGGTTAAATATGGACCAACAGTCACCAAGCCAGCGGAACAATGGCCCGATGCGCAATGCTGTGTGATCACGTCGATTTTCATACCTTCGAACCCTATTGTCTTCCCGAAAAGGACACCGCACGAGGGCTCATCGCGGAGTTTACACGTCCATAATACCAGCCAACGCGAAAGTTTTATTATACCATGACTATTATGTACATATACAGACTAGATCGTGAAAGTTCATGACGGTATACATTGTACAATTGAACAAGAAAAAGTACACATTTGGCGAAAGAATACTGCCATTTTTATGTGTCCGTAGTTCGATGAAGTAGGTGGTCCTATAAGAATATAGAAAACCATTGAAGAACAAAATGAGAACATGGTATATGATATGACGGAGTGAAGATATAGCAATAGAAATATGAATGCGAGCAAAAAAATCAGCGATGCGGAAATGATGAGATGGATGGTAGATCATGATGCGCGGGTGGGTATACGCGCGGCAAGGCGCGCATGATATAATTAACAAGCGCTTTGGATATCACATGGGAGCGGATGATGCCGCGATGACGTGAATATCTCTGGGGAAAAGGGGTTGCGAGATCAAAGCGATCCAATTGAGCAATCTATAGCACAGGAAAGCGAGGTCGATAACATTATTGCAAATGGAGGGAGAGGGGAGCACCGATGGTTTTCTTTTTGAACTCATCACGTGAGACCGCTAGCAAGCCGTCGAGTATGCTCATCGAAGACTAGGCATCTAGGTCTTGAGCAGGGTCAATAGAAGAGAGCAGGGTCGATTGCAGAATCATCAGGAATGACATAAGTTGGCTTCCAACTCGCACCAACCCGCCGCGTTGATGAATGTGCTGCACCAGCAGGGGGAACATAGCCAGACTGCGGTACAGCAGCAGCGGTGTTCGTCATCTGCGTGAAGATCGGCGATTGTGTTTGTTGCGGCGGAGGGGGAGGGGCGCCCACCTGCGGCGCCGCAGCATTTTGCGATCCACCCTCGCCCGCGTCAAAGTTGATGAACTGCATAATGTCGCGCGTGAACGCACTCGGCTGACGCTGACGCTGTTGTGCTGCCATATAAGCCTGAACGTCAGGGTTAGGCTGGAAGAACGATGTGAAGTCGTCCACCGAAAGGTTCGTGTTGATGACCGTGTCTGCGGGATTCACGGTGCCAGAAGGATTCACGGTGGTGGCCTGGTATTCCTGTGATGCACCAAGTGCTGCCTCGATATCGAAACTATTGTAATAGTTTTCGAGTTCCTGTGACTGCGCATCGGGCTTTGGAGCCATCTCAACTTCGAGCTCGCCCTCGGGATGAGCAAGGATATCTGCAGGTTTGATATTCGACATGTTGAAGACGCCGTTCTGGCCACTAGAAGATAACATTGCCTGAAGAGACCTTTCGAGGTCCTGCATTGACCCCAAGTTGTTAGCAGCTAGGTCAAAATTCAGGAAATCCTGAATGGCGCACGGAAAAATTAGTGACGGTGACGATAGCGCTGAGAAGTGACGTACCTGCTGCTGGTAACCAAACGTCCCCTCTGATGCGTCAAAGCTATCCCATTCGGGAGCAGGTTGTTGAGCTGCTCCAGAACAAGACGGCTGCGGCAAAATATGGTCTTGAGGAGCCTGCCATGCAGCTTGGGGAGCCTGCCATTGAGCATAGGCAGCCTGCGGTTGTTGTACAGGCATAGGCTCCATGCCGTACGAGTGCTGTGAACGGGGGAAGGATTGGGGGAATGGAGGAAGACCACCATAAGGCTGCTGCTGTGAGGACCGGGGTTGCGCATCTGGAATGGGAGATACGCGAGCTGAAGGGAGCGCATCCAGTCGCAGTAGAAGATCATCCGAGAGGCATGAAGATTCAGAGGCTGATGAGGGATTCGGCGATGACGCAGCTGACAACGGTGGCGATGGACCCGCGAGTCCATACTGCATTTCCGGGTCGAAGAAGGTGTAACTGTGATGAGGTATTTGGGAGGCGACGTTCTGAACAGGCATGACACCAGCATGAAAGTAAGGAGGTGCATAAGCGACTGCGGCTTGTTGTGGTCCGGGCTCTTGCATTGGCTGCTGAGCGACTGCTTCGTGCTGCTCCTGCGAGGGCCCAGCAAACGCGTTGGCGCGACCGCGAGGTTTCTTCTTCTCGCGAGCGCGTTCCTTGCGTTGCCTTTTTTCTTCCCTGAGGCGTTCCTTCTCCTCCTTCTTCATTGGTTGGAACCTGTAATCAGGGTATAGGCGCTGGTGTTCGGCCTTCCTCTCGTCTGCGAGCCGCTCATACTCTAGTTTAACTGCATCTGACTCATTTCGCCACATGTCAGAAATGAGTTTTGAAACGTCGGCCTGGGCTCTGCTGCGTTGACCAGGTTCAGCTGGTGGTAGAACCTTTATCTTATCGGAGCGATAGAGGATCCAGGCATTTGGGGGTCGGGGTGGTTGTAACTGAGGAGGATGCATGACTTCTTCATCGTCGGACGCACGGGCTTTTCCTTTTGATCTTATTGGACCTGTCATTGGGTGCAACGGGTGAAGAGTATAGTATAGTGTGTATAGGTTGAGATTGGGAGGATGAAAGTTCCTCTGAACGGAAGGATGAATGTTGTGGTTAAGAGGAAAAGTTGGAAGGTCGCGTCGTAGATGAAATGCGGGAAAATGAGTAAAGAGAGGTCCCATTTTAGTAGGTCCTTGTGGGTCCACTGTGTTGTGGAATTGTTTGCTCTATGGACCAGTTTAGCACAGCTTCGGAACTCCCAAAGTCCACAATCTGCTCTTTCAATGGTCTTTCCATGTAGATTTGACAGAAGGTACGCATTATACAAGAGCAGTTGTGGTCCACTTACCATGTTAGCCATCGCTTTGGCGCTCGTAGAAACAAAGCAAGCTCGGTGCCGTCTTGACAGCTGCCACAGCTCACAAAGAGTTCTACAAGGCAAATTGCTTGCGTCGACCGAAGCCCGGTTTCAGATGGCTTCAAGCTGGGTTGTAAAGAACGAAGACCAGAAGACCGGCGGAAAAAGGCCACTAGCTTTGCCCAGCCTCGGCGTGGCACCGGGCGGCGACCTTCATCCAGGGACTATTAATCCTGGAAACGAATTAGTCCTCGACGACGCGCCTTTGACTTTTTATTTTTCTTGCACCATGGCACACAGCTGTAAAGAGTCTTCGTAGCTGCCTGCCCCACCAATGTTTTTCATGACACGTTTTCGATCAGTGTATTACCTTTTCAGAACCAAAACCTAGGCCTCGACGTTCATTGCAACGCTTGGCCATTAGCGCTGAGAATTAAACCCTACGGAGTTAGGTTGCCCGCTTACTCGAGCCTCGAGGCCGTCTGCTCAACGCTTGGCAACACAACGATCCACACGTTCAAGTTTGAAACTTGGAAAGTAATCTCGAGGACAACACATGTTTTGATACAAATCTCGACCAAGTATTTAAGTTGCGTTATGATCAAACAGATACTGTAATGCATGCGGAAATATCGTAGCTTGACGCGGATGGACACGACCTTTGAACATCATACAGAATTGCGACACCGACCGTATCTTGAAAACACAAAACCATTCAGAGCTCAGTAGCCTCCACCGCCGTAACCGCCGCCGCCGCCTTGGTATCCGCCACCGCCGCCATATCCGCCGCCACCACCGCCGTATCCTCCACCGCCACTGTAGCCTCCACCTCCGCCACTGTAGCCTCCGCCTCCCCCACCACTGGGTCTAGCATTGGCCAGGTTAACCCTAAGCCGGCGGCCGTCAAGCTCTTGCTCGTTCATTCCTTGGATGGCTGCCTCAGCATCTTCATTGCCGTTGAAGGTGACGAAACCGAAACCACGAGAGCGGCCAGTTTCACGGTCCTTCATCACGATGGCCTAAAAAAACGCAAACATGCAACGAGCAGGAGCGCATATAACAATTTTAGTCGCAGAAAAAAAAACCATGGGCGATCTGCCATCGTCGATGTCTGGGAGATCGCCTCAAATAGATCGCGCACATCAGTGACTTGCCCGAATTCTCCAAAGGCCTGTAAGATTGAAATCAGCCTCAAAGACACTTTATCAGACTAATCGCGCAGAAGAACTGACCTGTCTCAAGGAGTCATCCGTCGTGTTCCAACTCAGATTACTGATCAGATATGCCGACATCAGTAAAATCGTTCCTAGACACGATCAAAGCAACATCAACGTACCCAACATAAACTTTTGCCGCCATGATGATGTGCGATGACGAGTAATACCCTTCCTGAACTATCAGAGTTCAAAGAGAACGGGTTGATAACAAAGACAGAATGGGTGATGGATTTTATAGTGGGGCACTCTGATTTTCAGACTCCCCTAGCTACTTTGGGACATGCCAACGTGGTTTTTGAGTTTACACCCAGACTTCGCGTTTGGAGTTGCCCGAATCTCCTTGCACCTCCCGGAAATCCCGTGGTCATTTGACAAAACTTGCATGCGGCCAGCGCACCACAGGCTGAAACAGATTCAGATCACGCAACTGATCATCAGCCTTGCCTCATAGCGAGATGGTGTTCGTGGCGCTGCGAAATATACACATATAGGTCTCAACGCGGATCTTTACTGATGAAAGTGATTTATTTGTCGCAGGAGTTGCAGTGAAACGCAGCAGATCAGTGATATACATACATAGCAAGATGTTCGATTTCTTATCTGACGATGCCAGAATTGCGGAATCTCGCCGTTTTCCAGCCCATGCCCTACTTTCCCCTGGAATATGCCACCACAGATGCCCTTTCAATTGATTTCAATCAACCTTTGATAAGACCCCATCTCGAATTCTCTTTACCAACTGCTTGTGTCTGATTGAACGGGGTGAAATCATAGGCTATCGTGACTTCAGGACTTTTTAGTCAGGTGGGTGTACCCCAGATCTTCACTACCATCTGGCGGGCCTCCGAGTCAGGTTTGGTTCATCAACGTTTCAACTGCCATCTGCAGGTGATGTCATGTAAAAAATTGGTCTCCAGATCACAGGCTGTCCTCATGTATAGCACCTTCTCGACTAAAGCAAGAAGCAGACAAGAATGTTATCAGGTATCATTACGGCGAACCTAAATTCACTACGGGGTTTCAACTTATACTAGCGCATCCTTGATAATGCTCGTGAGTATTGTCTCTGCAGCGAACGTCATCCATCACATCTAAAGATAGATTCTTCAGGAAACGGGAACTGTTCTCATCACCCCCAGCACCGTGCACGTGCGTGCCTTCGAACCAAACCCGCTCTGCATATCCGCTTCCAGTTGTCTTTGCATCCCGAGGTGGGAGTAAAAAGACTGTCCAGACGAATTGTCGCGCGCGACCTCTGCACATAAAACCACTGCATCAGTCGAATCGCTCTCTGAGAGCGATGGAGCGGGAGGTGATTCATGATAAGGAGCTCCGCAAGACGATCGTAGGCGCTGCACAACTTCATGTACGAGTCTGCGTGCGATTCCTTGTCGTTGGAACTCAGGCGATACCCCCAATGTCAACAAGGTGACCCGCAGAGCGTCTCCAGTGGGTCGCTCCTGATCCCCACTCGAACCAAGCGGCCCTGGCGTTGAATGCCGTGTCTCCATGGTAGCAGAGACAAATGCTACGACGTTGCCTTCGCATGTGGCTATCACACACATATGCTGAGGCTGCACAAGCAGCTGCACGAAGAATGCGGTGGGGTATGCGATTGGGAGGAGTTTGGTCTTAGGGATCGGTCAAGCGATCTGCCAGTCAGGGGCTCTGGTGTGCGAATGAAACTTGTGAAAGTGTTTCCTCACATGGAGTGCACGGACTTGTGACATATCCGAAGATTTCATCATCCGTATACCGATTCCGTCCGGCAACAGTAACATGTCTCCACTGTCGCGTTCAGTCATGATAGATGTTATTCAAATAGTATATTGATTTGTTGGCGGATTGCTGTGGCAGACGAAGTTAAAAGGATGAGTATGGAGAGAGACGCTTGCAGGAGTAGCACTCGAGTTTCAGCTTTCAAGATTTTAACACGCCAACACTGGTTTCGGGCATTGTCGGCATGGAGTACGACACATGTCGATATTAAGGGGATAGTGCAATGATGATTGGTAACATAACAGGCTTAGCATGAATCTTCTTGGTGATTTGGCAATTGCTTTCCCTGTTCGCTCCGAACACAAACATAAGTACATCGTGCGGCCAAGGAACTGATCTACAGAACATTAATATTGCTGCATCGCAGTGGATTATTAACATATACAGTCCAGGGTCCTTCCACTGTGGGTATGACAGTTTACGCACCCGAGCGAATTCTTGAAATGAAAATGGCAATGACAGAACCTTAATACCGTCCCGTCATTTCATTGGTGGGCTTGGCCGACGTTTCGAGATACTTCGTTGGCCAGTAGATGATGTATATGCAAATGCCAATCAACAATGGCAGGGAGTCGAGGAGGTAGAAGTAGACTTGTCAGGCGGGGGTCAGACTAAGCGCCTCAATTTTAGTATCTCCCAACACTCACTTTCATGTGTGATGAGATAGCCGCCGTTACCTTGAGCAAGCTCGATGACACGATAGATACAGCGAATCTGTATCGCGCAACATCAGTGAATATGGGCGATGAAATGTGGGCGAAAGGCGCACCATGTAAGCTGTAGAAGAAAACATTAAAATCCAAAGAATTGGCCCCCATGGCTCCTGACGGGGAAGAAAACCGTCTCGAAGGATACCACGCCATGCATGCGCAACTAGGATCATGAAGAACGCAAACGAGAGTGTCTGGATTACTAATCCGGCGAGCAGTATGTTCGCGCCCAGCTTGTCACTTGTCGCGTTTGTCGACGCTTCCAGACCGCCACCTCCACCCTGCACAACGTCGTGATTAATCTTCCGTGTGAGGGAGACAAACAATCAAATTTCGAACCTGTATGAGGAATGTCGTGATATCACTGATAACGAAGTATCGGGCAACTTTCTCTGGCTTTATCCAAGAGTAGCGTCTGTCCACACAGTTCACGATGAAACGCCCGTAAAGGATGTAATTGAAGGCGAGGTATGCGGCAGGCGGTAACAAGGTGAAGAGTTGTTGGACCATGAAAATCGGGAGAGAATTCGGGTTCATCGCCATGGGTATACGCATAAAAAAGCCAACGGACATGACTGTTTTAACAGTCAACACGTATTTCGAGGGGGGTGGTGAAAACTTACAGGTTGAGGCTATAGGGAGACAAAGTCCCCACCATGCCTTATTCATGAATAAGCGCATGAACAAGCAAAGGCTGGCGATGGCGTACAACCCGCCTGCCACAGCCGCTGCGACTTTGTTTGGGTCGTATCCTGGATAGAATGGATTAGACCCAATGCAAAAGATAGTGCTTTGTGGACTGACGAAATACTACAGAGACTATTGTGGGCCCTTGCACACTGATTGTGCTGTTGCCGCTGGCTATTGGATTTTAAATATTAAGTTCAACAAATATTCACAGATTACTGACCTGCCCTCACCGCGCCGATGAGGAAGGCGACAATGATCAGAATGTTCGTAGATGGCATGCTCCTTATGACTGGAGGCTTGGGTATGTCGCCAGGATGCTTCGATCTGCAAAGGATGATATCGAGATGCGGCAACTCTTAAGGGTTATATATACCCAAAATACGGTCCAGCATCAATAGAAGCAAAGGTAGCTGCGGGCGTCAAAAAATAGTCATCATGGCTGCAACCTGTGAAAGATAGAGTGTTCAAGCGATGCGTGGTCAGCGCAGTAACCATTGAATGTCGTTCCAAAGGGACCTAAGAGCGTTCCGCACGACACGGTGATGGAAGCCGACGCAATGCATCTCCCGTCGGAAGGGGAACTACATAAGCAATGCCGGCCGGTGATGTAGTACCACTGCATGCCATGCTGTAGGATGACATCCGACGGGAAAGCAGATTATTATCTGTTAAGTACTGCAGTTTGCTGTGCTCACCAAAACACTGAGATGGAATACCCTCAACACGTACACGCGAGAATTGGCAATCGATCCTGTGTTGCACCAAGTACAGAAGAGCACAGCTCTCGTCAAGTTCAAATTAGAAGTAGTTCAAATTACGCGTTGTGATGAAGCGCAGTTCGGTAACACAACGGGACTTACAGCGCAACCCGCCGTATCGCCAGTGGCTGCCCGCTCTCTACCTGCTCTTCTACAAATACCAAAAATTCAGCTTGGCGTTCCTACCGCGGTCGGAGTCACACGACAACATCACGTGTATGCTGCCATGTCAATGACCCGAGTGGTAGATGAAAACAATGTTGATTTGAGTACCACACGCTGAGCACATGGCTTTCCCGATTGGTAGGCCTCCTTATGATGGACAGCGAAAACATAATAAGTTCCAGATTTTGAAATGGAGAAGAGGCAAATGATGTAGTGTCCCGACTTTGTAGGCTATCCGTCGAATTCAGTGCCGATTCCCAAATATCGAGTTAGCCTAGAAAGTCGGATATTTAACATCTTGAATTTTGAACTATGCATGCCGTGGTCGTCAATCATCGATGATCTTGACTTATAGCACACACAGCAAGAGATGTCGATTGCCTCGCTGGCAATTCTCGAGGACTCAGAAGCCGCGTATCGATGCTGGTCCATGAGCGGACTTGGAGCTTGCATGACAGTATCGGTATCATATGTTGACGGCTTCTCCGGGGAAGTATTATGTTGTGCCTCTAGGTCCTAGGCCTGACCAGTGACCTCTGGGCCCTGGCCCATGGAAATAAAAGGGCTCGGTTTCAACAGGCAGAAGCTTATGTCAGCTCAAATAGCTGGCGTTGCTACTAGCCCAAAATGGGAGCCCGTCCAATCTGGATTCTGCGGCAATCTGGTAGGAATTCCTAACTTCCTCTCTTGTCATGAAGTATACTGCGTAGTAGGTTGGTAGTAGGTCCTCCGAGTTACTTCAACTTTGAGTACTTGAGTATGAGAACGCACTAAGACTTAAGGTTGCAGCCATCCACTTTTTTTTATAAACGTTGTCCGCATACAACAGTACTATGAATTCCGCTAAAGTTGACTCGTTTGCGATTTGGGTGATCACGATCCTTGGAGAGAACGCACTTGGAAGCACGTCTAAAGCCATTATCGGTCTGTTCGCCCGTCATCGCTTCTACTTTTACCAGCAAAGAGCTAATAGAGGAGTTTTATCGTCATCTTAAAAGAGTCGAGATGTATACTAGATACATCATTAAAGGAATGTCGATGACATGATATACTACGTATACAAGGTTTTATACAGTTTGAGGTTGTGGTCCGAAAGTAATACACCAGCGGTGAAGATATGCATAAAGAAACATCACATTAGGAGAAAAAGATTGGTGTTAGTCACCGAAAGAAAGAGTACGTTAACAAACGCGAAAATGGGATATTGGTTAAGCCTATGCGGCTTGGCAGTCCTTGGCATGCTTCTTCATGGCGTCGCTGCGAGAATATGCCTTGAGACAATTCTTGCAAGTGAATCGAGTTTTCAAGTGGCAGCTGATTATGTGCCGCCCAATGGCGCCTCTTTGCATCTTTCGACTGCAACCCTGCCAGAAGCACACAAGCTCGTTCTTGTCGTTTCCTTGTACGCCGTGAGAGTCGCGAAGATGCATGCCAAGTTTGCGCCTGTTATCCAAAATGGGATGACCGCACCGTTTACCATCCTCAGTCCACGCGCATTCAAGAAAAGCCGCTGCAGCAAGGACGATCAGAGGTTACAATGAAATGTTGGAGAGAAAGACGAACATTGTTCTTGAGGCGGAATTATGACAGGTAATGGTTCCGTCGATGGCTGTGATGTCATCGCTTGCAAGGACGCAGTGAATGGGTTGTACCAAAGAGGTTGTCCCCACTGGCTCCTAGTAGCTGAGTGAATAGTATGCTCGCTACTCAGTCCGATAGACCTACCAAATATATGCTGGGGTCAGGTTGTCATCCTGAGGCGGAGGACGCTGTGGATCTTGAGGATAGCAAAACGTTCTATCATTTGTTGTCTCTGAGCGGGATAACAGAGAGTTCTCAGAAATGTTCCGGAATGCTGTATCATCATTCACATGGTACTGGTGCCCAGAGTTCCTGTAGTTTCACAATGAGGAACTGACATAATGATGTCGGGGATAGAAACGTACTGCATTGCCAAAAACTCTGGAGAAAAAGGGAAGTCACCCGGGAAGCGCTGGTCTAATGGATCATTGACAGTGGGTCCAGACCACCACGCAGTCGAAGCGCGAGAAGTTCCAGGAGCGTGATTTGGGCTATTACACACGCAACAACGTCAGACCCCCTAATCTTGGCACGATTAGATTTCATGTATTACCTTGTAGTTTCATTGCATTTGATCACGCCGCCGCCGGCGACTAGGTTAGGAGACTGCATGCAGGCGGTCGATTACAGTTGGATTGAAGGTGGAGGGCTGGGATCGTCTTCTACTATCCATAAGGCCAGGCAGGGGACTTTTTATACCCTTCCTGGTTCCGAAATGACCCTCTGCCTGCCAGTCCACAAGCCCGTGGACCTTGGTCGAATACAGCTTGTAGTAATGGCTGGCGGAGATCCAAGAAAGGCAATAAAAACATATACCGACACATTCAGATATTCAAAATTATCAAGTGTTCGGGCATGTGCACCAATGACAGTAATTGCCAAGCCAGCATTCGAGTCATCGAAGGAAGCGAGAGGGTCCACTAGCAGGCACGTTGATGGGCGGAGAGCAATTCACCAATGAATTTCCACACAAGCGTTATCCTTGGGCCACATTGCATGACAAGCATTCAGCACACTTGAAACGACAGGTAACGAGAATATCGGGCTTCACAGAAAAGTTGCCGAAGCCACATAATGGCGTGAGCTCAAGACTGCGGCGTGCGGCGCTCAGAAGAGCTCATTACAGAATGGTGGTAATGGCACACACATACACACACATCGGTGGTGGTGGTGATGGTGGTGGGAAGACGCCATTTCGCCGCACAGGTGACAGTCGGCGGAGTGGAAGAACATAGTGCGCCACGGCCTCCACACATATAACGAAACGGATGAATGCTGAAACAGGGAGTCTGGGACCGTGTGTGGGTGCGCAGGATAGTATCCCCGCCCTTGCTGTATGGAAAGGAAGAAATCAGCTCAATGTGTCGGGTCTTAACATCTACTCTGGGATCGGAAACAAGGACTTACGTAGTTCGGGTGGCTTCTCCGACGCCACGGAGGCTCACAGAGGACGCCAGACGGCGCATATGTTATGGTCATGCAGTGCACGGCATATGACTAGACCGTCGGTACCGTTGGCAGCCTGGCCAACCCTCACATGTACTTGTGTCCATCCTATTTCTCCCGATCCAACCTAGGAGACGGCATAGTGATATATAAGTCACGGTTGTAGCCAGACGTAGGAGCCGATTGGGTGCCCATGATATGTGAACGTTAGTGTTCGAAATGAAGTGGCGCGCCATGGCAGGCGGGGCGCGCATACTAGTAAATGAGCCTGACTGAACGCATACGGTAAAACTCAGTAAAGGCGCCACAGCCGAACATTCCCAGGACCACGTTATGGCAGAACGTTGCACAATGCAGAGGCATATCATTCAATTCGACATTCAGTGTTCAGCAACCACGCTCAAAGTTTGCCTCATGGATCAGTCAGTCAAAGATGGTATGAGGACAACATTAGAATACACTGGATCACAACAACCAAGCAAAGACATGGGAGAAAGAGATATGCGATGCTGAAGAAAGATGACAGATATGCTTCCTCTACTTTTGCTGAGCGGAGTCGTAGCGACATGCCCCTACTTCTTCAGTGTACCAATGACAGCGTCTGGTGCATATCTTGGAATAACCTACACAGCGAATGAGCCAAGAAGAGGGAATTGGGACAGTGTTTCATACCTTTGGGTCGTGGAGCATGTTAAACTCCTCAGTCGCGTCACGACCAGCGTAGAGAATAATAGCTTTCTCGCCTCCTGGGTGATCAGGCAAGAACTGTGTCGCGAAAAAATCAGCAATGTCGTAGGACTGGAAGGCCTGCGCTTACGGATGTGACGTCCAGCACCTGGCCATTGACAATGACCCAGATATCGTCCTTCTTGTTGTGCTTGGCTACATCTGCGGCACTGAATTCATTTGAAAGCGATGACGACTGGGCGGGAACACCCGTGGCAGCAGGCTGTGTAGGTGCAGATGAAGCAGCAGGCTTCGACTCGAGTTGTCCTACGAATGCACCAAGACGTCCGCCTGCCTTCTCTACGATGGCGCTAGTCGTCTGGAGGAGATAGGCAGCAGCTGAGTCGCCAGATACACGTCCGAAAACAACACATCCAAGCAGTGACGAACCGCCAAGACGGTTGGCACCATGTACACCACCAGCAACCTCACCAGCGGCGAAGAGACCAGATATGGGTTTGCCATTCTTGTCGATGACGCGTGATTCGGAGTCGATTTCCAAACCCCCCATGGTGTAGTGTAATACAGGGGTCATGATTGCGACGTTGAAATAGTCGTTCATGCTCCACTCTCCTGATGAGAAGTACTTCTGGAGTTGAGCGACAGGTTGATATATCTTAATAAATGGACGCTACCTTCTTGCCAAAGGGATCCTTCTTTGCCTTGACACACGCATTGTACGTGTCGAAAGTCTTCTTAAGATATTCGGGCTTGACGCCCATTTCTTTAGCAAGTGCCTCGCCGGAATCGAAACGCTTCATGAGACCACGACCGACATAGTGCTTGCAGTGCCATTCGATCTCGCTTGAAGCCTGTCCGTTCAGGATTAAGCGAATGGGATACTAAGGAGGATCATTGGGTAAATGGCAAAAGGAAACAAGCACATTCAAATACCTTGCCGTTCTCCCACATCTTGCCAGTGACGTAGTCACGATGTTGAAGCTCATCGACGAAACGGTCGCCGTTCTTGTCCAGAAGTAAACCGCCAACACCACGAAGAGCCTCTGCAGCCAAGAATTTCACTTTTGCATCGGGCTCGTTAGGGTCAACAAGACCCGTCGGGTGGACTTGCACTTTCTCAAGGTCGATCGCACTCGCACCAATAGCCATGGCAATCTTCTGACCATCACCAGTGCAGTGGTCACCATTCGTCGTCGGGAGATCATAGTATTCGGGACGGTGCTGCTTCAGTAGAGATTCACTGCCAGTGAAATCGGCAGCATAACCACCAGTAGCGAGGACGACGGGGCCGTATGCAGTTTCTGTCTTGCCATTCCGGACATACTCAACGCCCATGACTGCGCCAGACTCATCTTTGACGAGCTTGGTGACACGGGACTTCTTGTAAATCTTCACGCGGTCAGGCTGGCTTACTGCCAAATCCTCCAGGCGCTCCATTTGTGCGTAAGTAATAACCTGTCAGTGGAGAAATGCGGAGTTAGTACAAGTTTGGCACTGAGGAACAGAAATTGAGGCTACATACCATACCAGGGAATTGCGCATTCCCTCTGTGTGTGCGGGGCTGGCTGTGGCCTCCTAACCGCGCGACCTTTGAGAGGTCAAGGCCAAATTTGTCCTGTAGCCAGTTGACAGCATCGCCTGAGCGGCCGGTCAACACACGGATGAGGTCATCGCGAGCAAGTTCACGAGCCTGAAATACATTGGTATATAGTTCGGGCAAAAATATGGCGTCACTTACAGATTTCTTCGTGTCCTCGAAGAAAATCTTTGCGTTATCTGGAATACCAGCCTCCTGCTGCGTTTGTGTACCAGCACCGTTGATACCAGAAGTAGCCTTCGTAGAGTTTCCACCCATGAATCTACGGAACTCCATCAATAACTGTTTCACTCTCAATGTGAATCCTCGTACCCTTGCTTGTCAAGTAGCAAGACATTAGCACCACGCTCAAGAAGGGTGTGAGCTGCAGAGAGACCAGCAAGGCCACCTCCAACAACAATAACTTGTGACATTGCGATAATTGTTACGAGTGTGCGGGGACGATGATGGTGGAGAGGGAGCAAGATAGGTAGCCAGTCGGGGTAAGCGGTTCCGGGTCAAGTACCTGTAATTGCTAGCCAATCACAATGCGCAAGGTTTAAATTAAAACGCAGCATGTGATTGTTGCATTATGTCAGCTTTCGGGTATTAAAAAAATGGAAATCACGGGCGGCCAACAAGGAACAAGACCTCCGTCAACCCTCCGTGGATTCTCCTTCCGGGAACCTATTCCCGGTGTCAAGCAAAATTATCAGTTGCACCAATCGTGCATGGGAATCGTTTAAAAAATCTATTTACGCGTGATCTGTGGTGTACAATAGTCGTGCACTGCGAAAGACATCCGATGACAACCGCAGTAGTTCTATGCTTCAACTCCCTTGCTCAACCCTTCCGCCCTGACAAACTGATATAACTCCTGGCAGCACTTTTCAACGACATCCGTCATGCTCATCCCTTTGTCCTCTTTCTCAGGTTCGATTAAAACGAGACCTTTCACCTTATTCGTCAGGCCCCCACTCTCAACAGCACCACCCTCGAATATTTCGCGGTGTGCGTCCAGGTATGCAGGGAGCACGATCTTCTCCCAATAGTCAGGGGGGTCTACCCACGCGTCCCCCTCTTCAGTAAATTGCACTCCAGGAGAGTAGCCGCACAAGTCATGAGTGTTGTGGACAAAGAACGGAGGCGCGTGGAGTTAAGGGGAAATTAGACACGTCGACGTGGGCACGATTAACATCCCGGAAGGTAGTAAAGAGGAGCAAACGTCAATAATTATCGGAGCGGAATAGGAACGAAGATAGAGCGGAAATGTTGAAGGACATACTTGCTGTGATGTAAACCTGCCGCGCTTTCCTCCGGCCTTCCAATGTCTTGAGTGGAACACGGAGTAAGAAGCGCATATCTAGTTGCTCTATGACTTCCTATGATCGAGTCACATCGATTCCTCATTCTATCGAGGCATCAACGCTGACGCACCTGATTCCAATACAACAGAAACCCGTCGACCAAGCCCCACACTATATTGATGCGGTCATTCTCCTTGGCTTGATCTTGGATAACTCTGAAGCGCTCAGCCAGACGGTGTTGACACTCTGCTTCTATAGGTAAATCTGTCTGCTTGTTCAAATGGTCATGGCTTCGATGATCATCTGGTATGCTTCCTGTGTCTTTCACGTGCTTTAAAAATTTGGAAAGTCGTGGGTAGTCAATTGCATAATCTGGAGCATCCCAATCATGGTAGCCGTGCTTTATGGGAAGCAGTTCCTCAGGCTGCACGTCCGCTCAGCGAAAAAATACAATCTGTTTGAGCGCCGTGCCTTACTGGAGCAAAATCCTGCCACAGGTAAGTTAAAGCTGATATGCTTTGAGAAATTCACCAACATCCTGGTGCACGATGACACTATTGGGCAGTATGTTCCTCAGATGCTTCGCAAGAGTGGTCTTTCCTGAGCAAGTGGCACCCCTTATCAAGATTATAGGGTAGTCAATTGGTAGTTCCTATGTGAATGTGAAATGTTCACATACCCTAAGCCTACAAGAATAACCTTGGTCTGAATTTCGGCCATCTACGCCACGACACCAGACAATTCAAAGACGGTGATGGATGTACACTATCAGTGATTTCCGCCGGCCGAGTCAGCCTTCGTCTCCGAGCGAACTGAAGAAGCGCATCCGGCAAATACCGGCCATGGTAAAGCTTTTATGTTTGGTCCTGGTCAAGTCCTGGTCCGCAAAACTCCTCGTGACATACGACCATCTCCCACTGCTATTAGGTTGTTGGAGAGAACAAGATGCAATAAGTATAGGGAATAAAGGTAATGTATTTACAGTACTAATTCAACTGTACAACTCGTTGAATGTCCATTAATGCAAATTATCGCAAATCTCATACCTGTCTCTCTGCCCTCTTCTTGACATCTTCTGCACCCTCCGCAACTTTCTGAGCGCCTTCACGTTTCGCCTCGTCTGCCTTTGACTGCCCCCAACTAAACCAGCTCTGGCCTGCGTCCTTGGCTTCATCCGCGCGTTGTGTGATAGCATCCTTCGTCTTCTCAAACTTTTGTTCGGATGTCTTCCTGGCATCCGCTAGAGATTGCTCAGCCGCATTCTTATACTGATTCAGTTTTGCTTGTGCTTCGCGTGCCGTCTGTCGTGCCTGTTCGGTCAGATCGTAGCGAGATTCGTCTACTTTTTGGCGGGATCCAATCACTTTCTCTTTAGCTGAGGCCTACACGTAGTAGGTTAGACGGCGTGGTCCACTTGAATGCTCAGACGACCGACCTTCGTAGCATCATAGCTCTCCTGAGCTTCTTTAAGGCCATCCTCAGCCCTCGCCTTCCCTGCCTCCCTAACTTGCTTTATATCGCCCTGCGCTGCGCGTGCTGCCTGCTTCATGTCCTCCTCATCCATGCGTTTTTTCTCCTGAAGGCTAATTCCCCGGTCGCGGTTGTAGAAATAGTACATTCCCCCAAGTGCCGCAACAGCAGATGCGATGATGAGGCCATTGTTGTGTCCACCACCATTGGTGGAAGGGCTGGCCTTTGGATTGGGCGACGCTTGCCCTTGCGAAGGCTGTGTTGCGTACGTCCTACGCGCCTGCATTCGCAGTTAGTTTTGAGAATCATGGAACACTGATCGACTCACGACAGGAAGGATGGCGGTCGGGACACGACCGTGGACAATGCTGGAGCGCATATTGGGTGCTCGGTACATTAATATGAAGGGAGCGATATAAACCAGTACAAGTGTAGTGAGTAGTGCACTTGGATGAACCGCATGCCTTTATATCCAACACCGGCTCCTAATGACGACAAACTCTTGTATGACGTCGATTAGTCACGTGTGCGCGCCCATCTCGACGCGTCCCTCGTCACACAGCTCTTTAATGGGCTGATTAGGGGAGGCTATCGGCCAGCTGAGCTTCGGCGCTGATTTGCTTTAAACACCAGACGCTTATGTCTTATTAATCATTGCACGAATACGTTCAACACTGCCCTTATCCCTTGGTCGTATGTGTGCCAGGCATTTGAGCCACTCCCAATTATACTTGAGTTATCATCGTATGGGAATCAAAGCTCACCCCAGTTTTGACCTAGTCCCAGTTCTCTGATTCTCTGCTTGAGCTCCATTTGATCTATCACATATCGCAATACTTTCCCCCTCGTGCCTGAGTTCCTGCTGCACAGTTCAAAGCAGCTCTGCACTGCATAGTGCAGAAATAGACGGAACCATTCGTTCCATGTTTAAATGGAGCCGCAACGCGTTTATGTGTGTAGGGCATCGCCGCCCAGTCATACCTCGACGTTTATATAATGATCTGTGCTTTCCATGAGGATAGACATCACAATAGCCACTCGCTCCAAGAGCAAATCAAATGTGAAAACTGAGAAGCGAACAACCAACCTCATTTACAAGGATCTAGACCAAGGCACCCAGGCATCGATCATGCGCGCGGTGTGCCGGGCCTTCGCGAGAGATGTCCCCAAAATGACCAGCATACCCTTCGGACAACTGACTTTCAACTTTGTACACACCAGATAGTGATAAAGATGTCATGGGCAGCTATGCGTAGGATGACTGGCATCTGGAGTCTGGAGGCTGAAGGTAGCACGACAGGACGGCACCCAAGAGTGCTTCATGTCCAGCCTGGAGAATCTAACGTGAAGCTTTTTGGTGTACAGACCCTAATATCACACAGTCCTTGTGTTCGCGACGAGTCCCGGAGATCCTACCCGATCATGTGCATGTTGGAGCATGCGACAAAGCCTTGTGGCTATCACGCCGCCGTCATCAGCAACAGCGACATCCGTCGCGTGTCTTGCTGACCTCGTTCTTGTTGATCAAGAGGGCCACACTTAATACGCTTATCATATCAAAGATCACAGACCAAGGTCTTTGTAACACGGCGTGATTGGGGCGATCGTCCATGGTGCGGAAGGCGTGAAGAAACATTTCTTGAAGGTATTTTTGTACGTGTGAGCAAAGAATAAATAACTTCTTCAAATAATCTTTTATCAGTAAGACATAAATAAACACATTCGCAACTGAGACAAATCCAGATAGTTTGCAAATAGACGTACCACACCTCCTTGAGCATATCAAAGCTCCCTGTAAATGGGCAAGTCTTCTCTCTTATCGTAAATGTCATATTTTGGCAAGGTTCCTGCGGCCTGCAATTCTTTGGCCACTTTCTCTGCACCCTCAAACACCCGGAGGAAATTGCCCCCAGTGAGCCCAGCTAGTTCTTGCCTGCTCCATCCACGTTGGTACAACTCAGCGATCTTAGAAGTAAGAGCAATCAATCATCGCTTAAAGGTAGAAAGACATCGCGTACAAGAGCAGGATACTTTGAAACGTCCTCGAGTCCTTTTGGGGTAACTTGAATCCCATCATAGTCGCTACCGATCCCGACGCTGTGACAACTATTAGATCGGCAATCGAGCACGTACTCGTCATAACTCACTGTTTCACTCCAGCAACTTTCGCAATATGCTCAACGTGATCAGCGACAGCTTCAACATCGGCCTCGCCGTCTGCAGCAACAAATGGGCCATTGAAGTTGACCTATGTGACCATTAAAATTAGTAGATTGATGATTTTATGGACAGACCATGACAACGGCATCCCTTTGCCCTTCGCCGAAACCGACGAGACTAAGCACTTCGTCAGGCACATTGCGGGCAACATCGTGAATGGCCCTGGCAGACGAATGGGACCAAATGACGGGTGCCTTAGAATGCAGCAGGGCTTGTGTTGCAGTCATGTCAGAAGTATGAGATAGATCGACAAGCATTCCAAGTCTGTTCATCTCCTCCACGAGTTTGAAGCCAAGAGGGCTGAGGCCGTAGTGGCGTGGGACACTCGGTATCAACATACCGCAGGAATCGGCGAAAGCGTTGTGACAACTGTGTGTCAGAGTGACGTAGCGAACCCCAAGCTCGTAGTACTGGCGGAGGACAGCAATAGAGTTTCCGAGTTGATGGGCACTGAGATGACTTTAGAGAGATGGAAGGAGTCAGCGAATTGGCGCTCACCCCTCAACACCTAGGATGCTCGCAATTTTTCGGTCTCTTATCGCTAATTTGATGCTACTTGCGCTGACAGCGTAAGCAAAGTCCTGCACCAGACATCAGTCAGCATTACTAACATAAAGATGTGTAAAAGCTCACGTTAGGATACTTCGATATCAGGCCCTTCGCGACGTCGATTTGCTCGAGCGTATCTCTATCATTACGTGCAGTCAGCGAGATGCATTGAGCTCAAAAAGGAACATCCAGACCGGACGCGCCAGGTAGCCTTCAAGAAAGAGGCGCCCTCATCTTCAGGGCTTGCACAGCTCACATATACGGACCTGATGAAAGTCAGTTTATGGTAGAATACAAGGATACCGCTGTATACCAAAAGAATCCTCCGACTTTCCCTTCCCTTAGACGTGGAATATCCACATGCATGGGCATTTGTCCGTCAAGAGGAACATCGGTGACGTTGTTGCGCCAGCCGAAGCGAGCAACCATAGGAAGATCTCAAAAGCGCACTGTTAAGAAGATTAATAGTTCATATTCAGAAGGGAATATACCAATGTGCCCATCCTGTATATTCCATCAGCGAGGAATGAGCCTAAGATATGGGTTAAGAGGCATACGATGACCGGAGCAGTGTCGAGCACACGCTGTGCTGCAAGCTTAGGATCCCGGGGCAGCTTTCCCGACAGTCCCATATCGCTTACAAACCTTGGGTCGACCAGTGCGACGACTGCAACAACGATGAATATAACAGCCACCACAGACCATACAATTGCGCGGTTGCGAAGTGTGCGAGAGTCCCGCTGCACTGTCTCATCTTCGGCGCTTGGTATTAGAGGTTCGTTTTCACTGCTCATCGTCGTGGACACCGTAACAGCGACTTCGCTCCTATTACAGACTTGAACTCTTATTTGCATAAGATCATGTGACGGTCTAATTTTAGCAATTATGACCAAGCGGTGGCGTGGTCAAATTCAAAGTTTGAATGTTCACGCAACTAGTCAAGTACTGTGGTGGTCTTCGCTTGTGCACGCTCATAGGGCTCACTCGCAACCGGTAAGTCCAATGACCGTCGAGTAATTCCGCTAACACCCATGGTTGCTATCAGGACTTTCTATATTTCAGTACCAACCTCGCGGTCTCAACATCACATTTACGCAAGTTCACTTTTTGTTTTCATGTCTCACCAAATGGCAATTTGGCAACTCGGTAATGATGCGGAAGCTACTAGTGTGTTCATGGCTTCCACATCATTATAAAGCAGCCAATGTGAGCCGTAACTGCTGCATGTCTCTCAATAGATCAATCTTCAGGCCTCACCGATTACATGACTTCTTTCTCGACGATAAGCATGTGATGACGTGATCGTCGATATACCGTTGTCAGCTTATGTAGGATCTGGGAGGATTGGGGCAGCCTTTCACACCAATCGTGCACGTGAGTGAAGGTTCACTTGACTTTGCCGCGCTGCTGTTGATGTCGCCGTGCTTGGAAAGGAATCTTTGCCCATAACAATCTGGACATGAATATCGAGCATACATAATATTAGTGCTGATGTTGTTCTATGCCTCGTCACTAAGAAACAGCGCACGACCACATATAAGTGTACTTGTTATTTTGAAATGTTGTCTGGGAATCTAGCGGCCCTCATCACCAGTCGCATCGAAAACGTCCTTGCGGCACTCCAACTGTGAAATGCTCGAGACGTTTGTCGTGTCTACATGTACATGTGGTAGTGCGGCATAGCCAGAATCTAGTGAGTGCAGAGGGGAATTGACTCGGATGTCAACGCGAGAATAACGTGGATAATACCTCCAGATGCTTGGTCTCTGCCGCTGCCAGACGTTAGCAAAGGCATGACAATCATCTGTCAAAACTTTGTCAACGATCTGAGATGAGACTTGCATACCCAGAAAGCTGGAACTTCTTCTCAAGGTCGCCAATCTGGTTCCTAGAGATGTCAGCCTATGTTTACAACGTCGGCAGTTACCGCAGCCCGCAGCACTTTCTTACTATCTACGACTGTTGAACTTGGGACGTCCTACTTTTGAGCCTCCCCGAGGCCCTTGGTCACTGGAGCTCACTCGTCCGAGTCATGGCCGTGATATCCATCCTTAGACACAAAGCTTGAAGCGCTGATGCCTAAGCTTTTCATTATCAGAATTTTTGGACAAGAAGTTTCATCGTCGCTTGTTTATCATCCCCTTCGTACACGCCAGTCCAAGTCCCGAATCAGGAATTCTGCATCTTGTCCAGTTGCCGTTGAGTTATCGGATTCGGGGGCCGTACTACCTGCTGTGTGTCTCAAAGAATGGCCAGCTCACTACATGTGTTGTATATATAGGCAATTCCTGTCTTCTTCGGGGTCATCCCACTTCGAAAGGCTTCCGACATGGCTTGGGACCACTCGGCCAATCAGAAGACTCATCATACAGGCGTACAACTTCCTATCTGAGCAGCACACACTGCGGCACTTGGGGCTTTTGGACTTCCCATTGGGTATCGCCAACAGGTGTTCACGCTGTCATAAGTGTTCACGTACTATGTTCCCATTTGTAACATTGCTACACCCATGATCTCCACCGAAGTGCCACAAAGGTCCATGATCTCCGTCCGGAACCATCCGCTGATTGAGCTGTTCTATTGATAGGTACTCCTGAACTATCAAGCCTAGAGAAACACACCACTTATATATACCTGGGATTTAGGGTGCCCTTCGAAAACGCCTCTGGCAAACCCTCCATTTCTCTATCCACGATGGCCGGGTCTCTGGGGCAGATGTATATCACCGGCATCTGGCTGGAGGCGATTTTGTATGGTACGTAGCTAACGAATTTCTATTGTGTCGCCAACACAATCGCATCTCATCCAGGTATCAAGTGCGCTCTACCATAAAACACAGGGTTGTTTCTGATGGAGATTGTAGCTGCGTCTTATTCTGCATTTGCCTTTTCATCCTGCTAGGCCACCACGGAGCATCTCGAAAGTGAGTGGAAGCCTACATCTTTCCAAACAAAAGTACAACTATGAAATGATGTCTAGAACGCTCCTGTTCTCGAGCGTTGTCCAATTTTCGTTGGCTACAGCACATGTTATCATAAGCTTGCTGGAGTTGATGGCTGCTTTCACAACTTCAGCCAGCGCTGCTGATAGCTACTTCGCCGAGCCTGGTGGCAACGAACTTTTCGTCGGTGGCTTCTTTGTATATATTGTCAATGTCAGTGGCGAAGCATCAACATCTCCAAAGTCGTTTGACTGATACCTATCGTTCCTAGACATTCGCTCAAGAACTACTCCTAGTAAGTTTCGGCACCACAGGCTCAATCATAACAGAGATGAATGTTTGCCTTTCAGATTTGGAGACTATACGTGATCTGGGGTCGCAACTTCAAGATTTGTATCATACCGGTACGCTATTTTTGTCGTGTCTGTGACATTCGTGTTGATGACCTATCGCTTATAGCTGATTCTCTGGATGCTTCACTGCAGTAAGCTAGATGTGTAAGACAAAGAGCAATCTGTAGTGACACTTTGTCAGGTATAGCATCGATCGCCGTTTCTGGCTTTATACCCGCAACAGCCACGCCGCTCACGCGAAATGTCCATTCATACGGACTCGCCGGGTGGGGTCTCGAGACCGGTGTCAATCTTCTTGCATCAGGCGGTATAGCCTACCGTTTATGGCATGCGGGACGCCGCTCGGCTATTCTCACAGGACGACTCAACTATAAGGCTAGCTTCCTCATCATTATCGAATGTGGGGCCCTTATCACCACATGTACTGCAATCATGTTCGCCCTCTATGCAGCAAACAAACCAGAAGGACTCGTTGGGGTAGGAGCAGCTACTCAAATTGCGGTAAGTGCAGAGTAGGCTATGCATGACGCGTCGTTTGACTTCTTCCCTCTCCATAGACTATCTCGCCGTTACTAATAATCGCGCGGGTGGGATTCGCTATGTCCAAGAGAAAGACGGTTTCGACAGCGACTACCTTTTCTACCTTCCCGAATCCCTTGCATGTTAATGTTAACAAGACACAGGATACATACGAGGATTACCCACTGGATGGTATTTCAGCTGGGGGAGTTGGACTAAAAGACAAGAAAGAAACGAGGATAGCGATCGCAGCTTGAGTTGCTGTGCACGTGACATCAGTGAAGTTTGGTTCGAGAAAAGGCAATTTGGACAGAGACATTGATATTGCCATAACCTCCGTGTTCAAAATAAACCTATGTTTGATGGAGCCCATAATGCTGTAGTGGTCGAGGAACTTCAGTACAATATTTGTATTTCCGATTGCGTTGCTCGCACGCCTCTGTGAGTTGATCGCCTGAAACTGAGCAGTTCCAGCGACGAATGAAAGTAGATCGGTGTTCTCTGACTGAGAAAGGGTGTGTGAGTGGGTACCAAGGGGATTGGATCATCGGAATAATCGACGTGAACTGTTGTCAAGAGTACACCACATCGTACACGCTTGCGTGAAGAAAATTATACCATCCGAAGTACTGAACTTTCAGAGTATGGGAGCCATGAGATAGGCGTCCCAATGGCTTTGTGCCTCTTAAGCGATATGGTTCAAAGAGTCCTGGAGAAAAGTCACATCTTGTTGGATGGGCAGGCCCTTGCTTTGGAACAGGTGTTGTCATTTTCGGGCGCTTGGATGCCGTTAATCATAAAGCAAGTAACGAGCCAAGTCGACCAGCGACCTTCAAGATGCTAGAGTGAGACCAACCCATAACTGATGCTGAAAATCCACTGACGCAGATATCTTGTAGGGAGAAAAAGTTCGGACGGCGTGCTTGACGACTCTCTGAGGTGAATGCTAATATGAATCTTCCGTAGCAGAGACATGACTAGAACCTACAGTAATATGGAAGGCAGTGACTACTGCGGGATGAAGCAATGCCAGAGGTCAAGGCTGCGTGCACAGAGGCAACTGAATACGGAATATAGAACAGGTCCAGTGAAGACAGGAACTGGAGCGGTGTGTGTCATGAGCATGCCGTATGTAGTAGAGGGACAGTCAACCCTGTGACACTGGGAGATGATGCTTGGGCGCTTTAGCTGCACAGCCCATGCTGTATACAAGCTATGGAATAAATGAGGGAAGAACTTGACCGAAATGCCCACTGTGCCCTACTATTCGCCCGTCGCTGCTATCCTCGTAAGTGGTAATTGTGAAATTGTATGGATGAAAGCTGAGACGGCGCTGCGGTCGGTGATTAAATATCTAGAGCATGTCTTCACCCCCCGCTAGGAAGGAAATAACGCCTCTCCAGAAATTTGAAGGGCACACCTATGGAGTCACGGGCACCATACACTTACCAGGCGGACAGCGAATGATCACTTGTTCGTACGACGGCTCGCTCCGAGTATGGAACTTGGAGAGCGGAAAACAGATAGGGGAAAATTGGGGAGAGGAAGACAGTGCAGTGAGCACCATATCATTGTCCCCAGACGGGAAGAAAGTAGTCAGCGGAAGTGAGGACGGTGCGGTGAGGTTGTGGGACATTGAGACTTGCAAGGTCATCGCTAAATGGACGGGTCATACCAAGGGTATATCCTCTGTCCGCTGGAGGCGAGATGCGATGCGAGTGGTGAGCGGATCTTCCGATGGGACTGCAAGACAATGGGACGTGGAGAACGGAGAGACAGTCCTCCGACCAATTGAGACCGGACACCAACAGGTATATGCAGTCGTGTACTCACCAGACATGACCATGATTGCTACTGCTGGATACGACGAATTCATCAAAATCTGGTGTGCAAAGACATGTAAGCTGGTGACGATTCTCAAAGGACACAACCGTCATATAGAATGCCTGGCTTGGAACGAGAAACTTATCTCCGGGTCACAAGATAGCTCGATTAGGATATGGAACACCCAAACATGGAAGCAGATCGCTGTGCTCGACGAACACACTTCCTTCGTCTATAACATTGCCATATCTCCAAATGGTCGCATCCTAGCAAGCGCATCGGTCGACAAGACAGTCCAATTATGGAACCTCGACAATGGCAAGCCCATCGGCTCTCCCCTCCAACGTTCGGATCAAGTGAACTGCGTATCGTTTTCGCCAGATGGAAAGCTACTGGCGACTGGTTGCGACGACAACAACGCGTACACGTGGGATGTTGCTGTGATTGTAAGAGAAGCTGGCCTCGATGACCTTCTTTCAGATCCAAAGGTGAGTACTCACAAATCCATCTCATTGCACTCGAACACATACTATGTTTAGGATGATGTCACGCGACGCCCGGTCCCGCGACGCATGCCTGCCGGCCCTGCCCATCCCCGACTTTTTTTCGACGTCCCATCAGATCGTTCTAATGCACGTTTTATATCAGTATCACTGAGTTTTGTTTTGACCTCCGCTGTCTCAGTTCTCTGCACGAAGCCCAACCTCCTCAGCACCGCAAGGAAGCACGTTTTTTGCTCGCTTATTCCACCGCAGCCCCTCAAATGCCCATAATACGTCACCGTTTTCTGCTCTCGACCGGGCTCGAACCCTTTTGGTATGGCGCAGACCAAGTGATGAAGAAACTGAGTTACACGCGCGTCGCCCTACAGTTGTCGAGGTCCCGTATGCAAAGGGAAAACGTGTATGTTTTTCTCCTTCTCCATCGTTCAGTTCTACCTAACAGCACAAAGAGAAACGCTTCAGCAAGGGAAAAACGATCAAGTACTGCGAGTAGCTCACGGCCCAAGACCAATCTCAAATCCAGTCCTATGAATCAGACCCAACCATCTTCCCATCCTCAAGCTGTTTCCTCGTCGTCCACCACACCTGCTGTCCCCACTACTTCCGCAGCCACAACATCGTCTATCTCACGCCCAGACCTAACTATACGACAGGCTGGGTGCTGGACTCGCTTCTGGCTGTGTATTGGTTGTCTGTCTCCCGAATACCCGGATGGGCACCATTAGTCTATCCATTCTTCAAACTATAACTTATCTCATACCTATACCAGTTTATCTAGTACTAATCTCTGTGCTCCGCCTACTGATGATCCTCGCTCCGTCACATCACATGTGTTTTCGATCTGTTCTTTTTGTACGATTCCGTCTTCACTGCCTCAGCGCACCATATATCGTCAAGTGTTCTATATAGCTATGTGTATCATAAATCGTCGTTTGCCGTGCTTTATACTGTTTCTTTCAAATTGCTTGGCGCACTGAAATGCTCACCAGTACCGTGATGAGTACGAGATATGCTACAGGACGTGCTTGTTTTTGAAAGTTCTCAATACCGCTGTTCTTCTTCAGGTCCGTGCAGAATGGCCATGCCGCCGTTTCCGAGTACAAAAAACCGTGAGCGGCTGAGGATTTGATGCAAATTTGATGTCTCACTGACGATCTCAGCACACCTTTCATTTGTCTAGACATCGGTGAACCCTTTCATTTGCGTCCGCGCCAGGTACAGATTCGGATCACGAATCCGACTTTATGATAAGAAGTTATTTGAACGTGCTTTTCAGAGCCAGGATTGATCCATTGGAGAATGATGAATACCATCATCGACGAGAAGACATCCTAAGCCGAGATCTGGTTACAAACGAAAGGGGTAAATACTGGCTTACTAGTTGCTTCGTTTCTGCTGAAGCTACTGGTAGAGCGTTAGACGAGGGACGTGACGGAAAGGGACACAAATACTCCGAGTGTGTCCTAATGAGCAATGATTTTTGTCTTGAGCTTGTGCTTTCGTCCTAACGATCTGTAGGTTGCTATGCGCGTGACGTATGCGGTTCGCTATGCGAAAAAGCGCAAGGCTAGATGCTACTATTGCCAGTTTTTTGGGGGAGGGGTTTCGATTGCGACGCTCGGTGATTTGCCGAGTTCTGTGATGAAGGCTTTAGGTGTTGTTGCACATCACTACGCGTACCACGCGCCACACGTCTTGTACTTATGCGCCACTCGCTTAGTAAGCCTATGTTCGCGCTTCTCATGAGAGGTTCCTTTCGAAGCTGCACTGTTGGTAGATACACCCGGTCCCCAACATCAAGTTTCCAAGTTACTGAGTTGCCCAAGGAAATCAGGGACTGAAAAGGAACTCGACATGACTCCACAGCATAGTAATTATGAACATATCTATATTAAAGAATTGCAAGTCTAAAGCTAGAACCCTCTTTTCCTCCAAACATCGATCGAACCTCCAAATAAGTTACTGTCAGCAAATCATCCACCATATTATGCAAGGTCGGGTTTGCTTCTGCCCATCGACAGTAAATTTCTGAAGAGGGACGTGAACTTCATAGGCCTTATAAAGGACACTGCTGGTCAATTCTCTTATAAAAATATGGAGTATATGAAGACTACATACCTTTTGATGCGGCTAGTGTTGTGTAAGGTTTGAAGTTAGAAGAATATCGCGTAAACGGTATCGGAAGGTCTACCTACCTTCCGGCCATTTCAGTCTCTCCCGCGACAGTGGTGCTTTCTATTGCAAGGTAGCTAGTGATTGCCATCGCCTCTGGGCGAGCTGCGGGGTTCCAAGACCAGCATCTCTCGATGAATTCCCAGTGATGTTTATTAATATTGTCGGGACGTGCAGGAGTGGCATGTTTCGAGAGCTCAATGGTGATGAGATAATTTTTTTTCTTCTCTTTCCATGGTATAACCCCGGAGGCAATCTGAGAAGTAAAAGCTTAGCAATAGAACCGCAGAAAAACATAGAAGTCGCACAAAGAACATGACACTGCCAAAAGAATACACATCGCTCTTGAAATTCGGTCGTATGACAATGCTACCCGAATGGCCGACTCCCATGACTTCAGGTGCACGCCATCGAGGATTGAAGGGGAGGCCTGCGGTCGTCGAACTCCACTGCATCTCTTCGTCCCCTACGACTGTTGCGAGACCAAAATCTGTGAGACGAGGATGACCCGAACCATCTACGAGCACATTCGCCTGATGCTTTTGAATGAGTGCAACATCCCACAAAGAGACATCCGGACATACAGGATGAAGGTCTCCGTGAACAACTTCGTGGGAGTGAACTACATAGCAACACAGATCAAGAACGAAACAACGAAACAATAGAAATTTACGAACGATACGCAAGGCCATCAGCGACGCCCTTAGCCTAGTACCATGGGAATTAATAAGTACTTGGCGAGCTCAAACATCGAGAACGAGACTTACTAATGTGACTTTAACGAATGCGGGAACTGTACCTCGTTCCTTGAGGTATTCATACAATGTCCCAGAGGACATCCATTCGGAAACAAGAGCCGGAAATACAGACCCGTCGACCTTTGCAAAACCAAGTAGCGGCACGATAGTCGAGTCTCGCAGTCTAACCCACACCTTAAGTTCTCGATGTATTCGCTATATATATGCCATTGAGCGAAGTGCGATAGTTGAGTTGGGGCATTCTGGTTTAGAAACTGACCTTGTTAATTTGTTCCTTACTAGTAGCTCTTCCAGCAGGAGGAGCCATGTTGAATACCTTCACTGCGACCTGCCAATGGCCATCAGATGGACGATCGAATTCGGGAAAGTTGGTCAGACAAACCTCCACAGTGCCTTCGCCGGACTTGATATTACACCGATAAACCGAGCCAAAGCCTCCAGAAGCACATGGAAAATTTCCTTGCAACATCTCAGAAATTTGAGACGTGAAGTCGCAAAAGGTATCGCTGCAGAACATGATGAAGGGCCAAGGCACATTATGGGGCAACACTCACTTTTCGGGCGCAACTTCCATCGTGATTGGGCTTACTTTGCAGGAGGCGGGTTCCAGGAAGAAAAGCCGAGTAATTTTGTGGTGTGATCTTATCAAGTTGTGCGAAGCTCTCGAGTCTCACTGGTGATTATAAGAAGACCTGGTAGGCTGTAGCAGACCATTCTCGGATCCAGGGTACTAGAGGCATTAATCATATCGCCTGGAGACACGGAACATGATGGAAGCATCGATAATCCGAGGAGAATCTGAAGGAGAATGGGGAGGTGAGAGAGTGTCAAAGTTCGCTTAAGCGCGTGGGTCACTGGGCCAGTGGCACAGCGGCTGTGCGGTGATTGGCATGACTAGCGCGCGCTCATCGTAAATTAGGCCGCGACATGCGGGTTGATTGAATGTCCATTAAAAACGATATATTGAGATACTATGCTGTAGTAGTAGCGGGTATTCGTGTACGGGTATTCGAATATATGAACAAAGGCACGAGGCAAATATTATGACGAGATTGCATTAATCCTGGGAGTACGTAGAGGGTGGGCGAAAATATGCGAGCGAGATACTTGTGAAAACGAGCGAGCGGGCTGTGTGATGGCAGCGACAAAGAAAACCGAGAGGAAGATGAAAATGCAGCCAGTGGAGTCTGGACGTCCTGTGTGCCACTGCGGTGCCGGTTCCTAATCCAGAGTAGTTCAAGAACCCACATAGAACCATAAAGTAGCGCGCGCTACATAATGGCAGTGGCTGCTGTACTGGGGGTTCATGCTAGTAACCTGTTATCAGTTGAACCTTACTCGACTTCGAAGCACCTGTGACTCCCACGTAACCCTTGTAATTAGAGGTGGATGTGGGTTGCCTGGGCACCTCTTATGGGATTTTCGGTACCTAGTACGCAGTGAATTGGTAGACAAATCCGTAAGGTAATACACGAAAATTCGACTACTGTATGTAAACCGACGATTTAAGGTTCAGCCACCTCGGCTACTTCCGAGTTGAGCTCGGCGTTACACAACTAAGTCCAACACCTCTAGCTACAGGTAGATAAAGCAATATAGCGCTTGGATGGATAATTACTGGGTATTTAGTGTGCGTACTTAGCAAAAATCCACTGTACCTCGGTCACCTGGGCTTCCCATTAAGTAAGCCTTACTATAGTGGTTTGTTACATGCTGTGCTTACTATTATTAGGCTTAGTTGCAGTAATCCTCAACACCAGCATTAAATGCTGTCCCAAATAACCCAGGACCTTTGGGTATTTGGCATAGGTAAGTAGTTCGGCACTGTCAGCACAGTCTGCCGCCTATATTACACCTAATGTGTCATCCCGACATGCCCCACCATGCACTAAGCTTCCAAACAAGGTGAGACTCTTTTCTCATGCCCCTTGCCCTTCTCCACCACCACCAACATCGCCTACCACCCATTCTAGCCATTAATGCAGGCTTCCTGCACCCCCAACAGTGTCATTCACTGCCATCTTACATGGATTTGTTATTAGAGCAAGTACAACAGGTCTGGGCACCATCTAGGTGAGACTTTTCTCATGCACCTCTTTACCCTTCTGCACCACTACTAACATTGCCTACCACCCATTCTAGCTATCGACACAGGCTTCCTGTGCCCCAACAGCATCTTTCACCACCTCCTAGTGGATCAGTCTGTTGGACCAAGTGCAATGGCTCTGGATGCCACCCTCATCTCTCAACAAACCATCTACCACCCCTCAGGCTATAATGTCATTTTAATGCACAAGAACAGGCTAAGTAGCAGAGATTTCTAATGCAACAACACTGCTAGTGGTTGATGCATCACCCTTTGCTCCATTTGGGAATGTGATGCATTACCTTAGTACAGCCACTCACAAGGTCACATGTTCGCATTTTCAGCCACCTACTGTGGGAACTTCTCCACAATACCCAAAACATAGCCCATTTTAGGTATTCTCCCAAATATCAACCTTTCCCACACCCTCCCTATCAATCCCTAGCTCACCACCACACCACAATTAGATACAGCTTCTAGTTAAGTAGTAGTATAGGCTGTATACACATCATAGAACATAATAAACCACTTTTTCTCTTTATTTTTGTACCAATACCTGCTACAGAGCTTCTGTGAGAGAGACCTGATAAAAAACATATCAAAAACTATTTCGCATTTTTGCCCCTCTGGTATTGGGGTACTCTAGAGTGTTTAGAATATATTTATACATATATATGTACCTATCCCAGCCCTCACTTTACCCCCTAGAGCGTCCTATATCATGTACTATGCTGTACTAGCATATTTTCGCAATTTTGAGGATTTTCACCACATTATCTTTGCACAAACTATCCAAACTGTTTATATTTAACTTCTAGTACATATATCAAGTCTTTCCATGGCAAGGATCAGACAGGAAGATGTCAGAGTATTGATATCAGGAGTATGTCAGGGAGATTTACTGATAAGTAATCTAGGGTCTCATGAGGACACATCTGTGTAATCAGCCACTTGTTATATGATGGCCCTATACCCATGATACCACCTGTGAAGTTGTAGAAAGATCCATTCATAACTGAGTGAGTGATGAGCAAAGTAAATGTAAGTTGGAGATTTACTAGTTGGAGATTTATTACTAGTACATGAATATCCTAATATCTAGGTCGAAGATTTTGTTAAAAATGAGCTAAATAGAATGTAGACTACCCAAATATCCTTTACTACACTATATTCTAAGAGTGAAAGTAATGTGGAAGTGGTTTGGTGTCAAAGTGTTGTTGTAGCATTACAGTCTTCCTACTAACTTAATGTGTAGACTGCAACACACTATTTTCGATGTTTAGACTTTTGAGTTTCCCACGCTCTTTTTCTTATCTACTGGATTCCCCTGCTCTCATGTCTTGATGGATCCTTCTAATACTTGGGGACTGTGTTTCCCAGGATGTACAGTATGTGTTGTGATAGTCTGATCATAATTTATCACCCACCACATGTCTGACAGTCCTAATCAGTGAAAATAGGAGATATATTTAATACTCTGACATCTTCCTGTCTGATCCTTGCCATGGAAAGACTTTATATATGTACTAGAAGTTAAATATAAACAATTTGGATAGTTTGTGCAATGATAATGTGGTGAAAATCCTCAAAAATGCGAAAATATGCAGTAGTATAGCCAGGAGGAGATGTTCCACTCTACAGAAGGATTCTGCTGCTATTCTCATGCTGCTATGTAATTTACAAACCATAGATATCAATAGGAACAGGCACCCTACCATCCTGGAGGGCTGGAGCTGCAGGAAATCTTTTCCCAGGGGGTGAACCACCAGGAGAGGGTAAGCATATAGCACCACAGGGACTGATCCTGTTGACCTATGCTCCTGATATGTTGTGTATACTATTGAAAGGATGTTGGGGATCATATTTACAAGTCTATATACCTAAAACTCAAAAAATATATGGCTATTTTCTATTTTATGCTAGTACAGCACAGTACATGATATAGGACGCTCTAGGGGGTGAAGTGAGGGCTGGGATAGGTACATATATATGTATAAATATATTCTAAACACTCTAGAGTACCCCAATACCAGAGGGGCAAAAATGCGAAATAGTTTTTGATATGTTTTTCATTAGGTCACACTCACAGAGGCTCTGTAGCAGGTATTGGTACAAAAATAAAGAGAAAAAGTGGTTTATTATGTTCTATGATGTGTATACAGCCTATACTACTACTTAACTAGAAGCTGTATCTAATTGTGGTGTGGTGGTGAGCCAGGGATTGATGGGGAGGGTGTGGGAAAGGTTGATATTTGGGAGAATACCTAAAATGGGCTATGTTTTGGGTGTTGTGGAGAAGTTCCCACAGTAGGTGGCTGAAAATGCGAAAATGTGGTCTATAGCCTAGGTGTACTACTTTAGCATGATCTGATGCATCACTAAACATGCTAATGAGTATAGTTAATGCAATACTCATGTCTTGTAGTAAGCAGACTTAATGCATTATACCTACAGGGACTGGTGCACCCCTAGTGTTGGTGCACACTTTCTACACCTCCATAGACCTTGTACCATTGCTCTGGATGCCACCCTCACCTCTCAATCACACTATCTACTGCCTATCCTACTCTCTACCACATCACATATGTCGCAACCCTTAGCAAGGAGGATCACAGGGCTGTCAAAGGCCACCTTCAAACATGGTTTTTGACACTCTGTTCGAATGATTGATGTACTGAAGGCAGGACAACAAACCCAATGAAGGGAGCATGTTAATGCCAAGCGGCAATCATGTATACAAGGTATGGTGTCCATTTTTCTTAGATATTTGTCTTCTCATTTCCACAGAGATGTCAGCTGAAGATTGTGTGGCTGTCAAGACTATGCTCGTCAATGTTGACACGGATATCAAGTCTATACCATACACTGCTCCCCCTGGTGAGAAGGGAGCCGACTTTAGCCATGAGGGTGGAGAGTATGAGGTGTTCGAGGGGCTAGCTCAGCAGATGGCAGACCTCTCTGGATTGTAAGTTATTTGATTTCATGCCTACTAGCATGTGCTTACACGTGCTAGCCACTATGTACATATGTCATTGATTTGCTGGCAGCTGAAAGATCACTGGAAACATACTGCTGTCCATTTATTCTTGCAAACTCCACCACTCTTTTCTCCACCCCTTTGATTTGTGTGTTTTGTCTTGAGGTGTGCAGATGCTTGATTGAAGGTGGCCAACTTGAAGCCACCATTGCCTGATGAAGGAAGGGCCTCCATGGGGAACTCAAGAAAGGTAGTTTCCTCTGCCTTTGACCACACTGCAGGAGCCTTCCTGATCGTTCCACCAGCAGCTGATGTCACATCTATAGTACCTCGAGAATGTAGGGAATGCGAAGAGCTGCTGCTTGATTTATCAGACATTGTGGTGATAGAGTATCTTTTGTTTTATCAGATGCTTATTAATGCAGTCAGTCATCACGTGTGGTCATCACGTGTGGTTTGAACCAGGAATTTTGAACCTGGACTCATTGTCCAAACTGCATCTTATAGACTAGCTAGTGTACGAGCTGCACAAAATGAAAAGGCACACACATGGATGGCAAGGTGAGTATTTTTGTTGACATTTTTTTTTCAATTCTTTACTTGAACATTGCAGGAAGTGCACGGGCCTGTAAGTTTTTCATATTTCCTGTACTAAGATGTTTCTGACATTACATTTTACAGTGCTGCTATGGAACAGCGCCACGGTGCAGACAATCAACATGAGTCTGAGTGCCTTGTTGGTAAGTACTCATCCCTAATCAATCCCACTTCAACACACTGATTCTAATCAAAATTTATTTACAGGTAGTAACAAATCCTGTGGCAACCCTCAGCAGGTTGAACGGACCACTGTTGAGGATGTCCACATTGCAATTTGTGATTGGCAGTTCAACTGGGGTCCAGAAAACACATGGGAAAAACAATTCAACAACTGCCTATGTGCTCAACAAGAACACAACTCAACTTTTCGTTTGGTGGACACCTTCTTGAGCATTTGCGATGATCATGTACAGTCAGGGCAGGAGATACTCAGAGACCTAAGGAAAATCACTGCCAGCTATTGCAGGAATGGCAGGGTGATGAAGGATAAGTTCATTCAGATATATGACATGCTCACCATCATCTTATCAGAGCTGAAGTTCTTTGAAGTCAAACTTGATGAATATGCCCCTTCCATACCTACTTCAAGGCTCTCATCTATATGTTACTATGAACAAGCTTAGTTACGTCGTGATACAATAAAACTTATCCATCAAATTCCTCAGTGTGATCAGTGCTTGAAATGACAAGTAGTGAACATAGCAAACAGGATAGCGAAAATGTTTGCTATTGCACATAAAACACTGCCAGGAAGCATAATATAGACATAAATTGAGCAGCCAACGTGTCTAACGGCATGAAGATGGCCCATTCAATCATATCTGAGAGGTCTGGTGCTTTAATTTGTGATGTGGAAGCAAAAACATTCAACTTGCTAGTTTGGTGCTCATAAACTTGTTGAACTTCCAGTGTCACTTGACTGGCAACTGGATCACCGCGATTCAAAAATGTCAATGATGCACTACTACTTAACTACTAGTCAAAGCATCAAACAACACAGTCTGAGGTCTCCAGCAATTCAAAGAATGAATTAACATGAACCTCAACACTCATTCAGTTGGCAGCATTTGACAATTGCAGTGTGTGCAGATAGGGGATTAGATCCAGATCTACTCAGAATGCAAACTTAAAACAAGCTCAAACTTTTTAGATCAATGGATCTGAATACAGATTTGCATTCTCAAATACTACATATATCCTAGTCTAGTACCGTGTGACCTGGCTCATCTGTCCTATCAAATCCTCAACATGCATCCAGATACTATCTTTGCTTTTGCATAATGCAGGCAATGCTGGGGGCAGTCAGAGGGACATGGGGTGGCCAGAAATGACCCCCTACATGGGGGTGCGCTTCCACTGCACCTTCATCATATTCGGGCATAAAGCATTCACCCAAGTCTCTTGCCTAACCTGGATGGCCCCACTGATGCCTTGAGTGCATTCACTAACATCAAGCCTAAAGTAGTTAGTTTTGTAGTTAGTAAAGCAAATGGAAATAAAATCAGAAGACACACCAATGAAAAAAAAATTCCAACCTCCTGGCCCACTGTAACAACCCAATATGTGTCAGGGTGCTCGCTGGGATGCGATGCATGCAGCTTGCTAGGGTGAGGGACTGGTGGGATGTAAGGTGCAACAT
>MU179323.1:380772-395141 GCA_016767475.1 Suillus weaverae | reverse complement strand
AAAAGTCAGCTTGAAACTTGAGTTCAAAATCACCACATACCTGACACAGTCATTGCCTGCAATAGCTCGTCCAACCTGCAGCTCCTATCTGAGGTGCCTGAAGACGTTGAAGAAGAAGTTTGCTGTCTGCGACATTTGCAATCTCAAGATCTCCATGTCTGAAATGCAAAGGTCAGTGGTCACATGCATCAGTATTCCATCTTCATTGATTGGTATTGCATACTGGAAGAATCAATATTAATATGTTAACCAAATCTCGAAATAAAACATGACTCACCACTCAAAAGGTCAGGCAAATCAAAGCTAATTGCAACCACCAGGGTCTTTGAGTCTACTTGAACAAGATCTATGGGCCAAAAGCACTTCTGACCTGTGCCATCAAGGCCTGTGGAGAGCAGCATGCCTGACTTCAAGGTAAGTTTTATTTTGATTGGTCAATTAGAAAGACTTACAGTTCTCCAGCAATGTCTCCTGAGGAGCACCACAGACTCGAGGCACTTGCCCAGCAGCAGGCCGGTAACAGTGCTTTTGACAGCATGGACTATGGCGATGACAGCGCGGACTTCGACAACATATTAGATGGCACTCACCCAATTGACATCAGTCATGTGGTGTAGAGACTTGTCTCTTCCTAGGCTCATATACACATATATTCCTATCAATCTCACACCTATCCATCATCCATGCACTTATATAGTCATGCGCGACACAGCACGCTATCATGTGACATCGTGCGCACTCGCACTATCTTGCGTGCACTCGCACACTCTTTCTAGGTCTGGTGCCTTCACTCTGCATGTCCTGTCCCTTCATTCTATAGTTCATAGGTGAGTCTCGGCCTTGTATAAAAATAACTAATCATATTTCGTGTCATATACCAGATTCCAGACCTTGCTAGACCTCCATTCCTCGTCTCTGCTGTAACTCCATTCCCACCTCATTCGTCATGCACTCTGCACCTCAGCGGGACCAGCCCTGCTACCTCTGTCCAAATCCCACCCTGTAACTCTGGACCTACGAATGCCTGCAGCTAGCCTGCTTCGTTCCTTTTCTGTCAGCCCCACTCCAATCCTTTCTTCCATCAGATCTCCAAAAACTCTGGAACTCCGGAACTCATCTACACCTATCTCCAGACTTAATCTTCTGCTCCCATTATACCATTGTGCATATCATATCTCAGTAGGATCAGCCCTACTATGTCCGTCCACATCCCAACTCTGTTTCCAGACGTCCGGGTCTCTGCAGCTAGTCCGACCCCTAACCCCTATACCTCCAGACATCCAGATCTTATCTATATATCTCCAGATCTATTTCCCACGCTCCGGTCCATATCTCCTTTTAGGCATCATCGCTTCTCTGGCCCTCGGATATGTTCATATCCAACTTGTTATGTTCCGCTCCCCTGTTTTCATCTCCCACTCCATTTTGATATGTTCTGCTGTACTTACTAATAAGCTTTCTCCATTCTCCATACATAGCCTTGCACTGTGCTGACTGTGGTTTCCATACAATACCTACAGTATATAAACCTCTGTAAATCTTGGTATTTCCTCAGTTCGAATATTAACTTAGTTCCTGCCCATTCTGTCTTCAGGACTTTGGTCCATCTTAGTCCTATCCTTCCTCAGGCCTAGGGATTGATTCCCTAGGCCGGAGTTTTGCCTCTGGCACTTACTCTCTCTCCACTCAAAGACCAACTCCTGACCAACTCCGTCTCTACCTTAGGTAGTCCAACTCTGTTCGTTTCTACTCCGGACCTTGTCCATAGTAGCCCTTAACTATTAACCTTGGAGCTATGTCCATAGTAGTTTCGTTCCTCCTGTCCTAATCTCCGCTCTGCTCCTCCTGTCCTAACCTCCGCTCTGTTGGTCTCTATTCAGGACTTGCATGGAATAGCCCATACACTTCTCCCTACCAAGTGGATGAAAACTCCGCCGGAGTTTCCCACGCTTTTTCGGAAGTCCCGCCTGTACTCCATCAGAACAACCTACCTCGGAAGTCCTCTGGACTTCCTCTGAAATTAAGGGCACATACTCAGGTAAGGGGCACAGCGCACAAGCTGAGGCCAAGCCCCTCTGAATTAGTCCCCCTTGAGCACGACCTTAACATTTCATCACTATATGACACCTATGTGCTCATCCCTCATTCGTACTTATTGATATTACCTATAGTGCTCCCAATCCGGTACCATGCCCTGGGAAAATTGCTTAGCTAGAGTTGCATGTCTAGCAGCTCACTTACATACTTTACTTTACTTTACTTTACTTTTCCGCCCATCATCTGAGTACCAGTTAGAATTTGAATTCAGAATATCCTCTGTCTATTTCGAAGTTGGCGCCCTATCACAAGTGAAAACTTGTATCCTCTTCGACTTCTCCAAAACCGGTTCATATTGCGCAACTTTTGCCTCTTCACTCAGTAACTTGCACTCTTGCGCGCGCTAAAGGAAATCAAGCTTGAAGCTTCAGCAATCAGTTCCCCTCCATATATTTGCAGGAACCTTCTCAGTAGCAATCTCCTTGGGATGACTCTGAACACTCGCACCCAGAGGTTTTACTTAGCCCACTGGCTTTCATTACTTTTCCCAAAGTACAACATTCCTCACCCACAGCAGGAGGCAAGTTCAATGATCTAGCAAGAGAGATATATGGGGACCTTTGGACTCTGTAAGTCTGTGCCTGTTTGAGTTTGCTAGCCATATTCACTAACCTTGCATTAATAGAAAATCTGCAAGCAAACAAAGATGCTGTGTGGATCATCGGACTTGCAGAGATCACATTCAGCACTGTGTTGATGCCTTCAATCAACAAATGTTTGGACTTACTGATGCCTACCTTGAATGGAGCCATGAACATGCTCAGCATGGGTTTTGGGGCTTCTTGGATGTTTATAGGAACCACCCTTCACATGTGGACCCCAACTTGGGCTCTTGGGATGTTCAAGTTGTTGATATTTTTTGTAAGTTTCATTTCTGGACTACACCCATTGACTAACATATAATTTAGATGCTGAGAAGGTCTCGGTAACTACTGCATCAACCAACCACTTCATCGCATCTGCTCTCGTCCACCATGGCATCATCCCTTGCTCCCTGATATTACCATCTGTCACTATTTCCATAGACACTCTGGAACTATACTGCATTGCTTGGTTGTGCAACCCTCACTTTTCTATCCAAGCATATGTGAAGTCCATTTGTGACTTATATGGAGTAAGTCTTTTTTTTGTTATATTTGCATGCTAGTGCTAACTTCTCACTCAAGACTGTCTTTCATAGGTACTTATCACACCAATTTTCAATATCATTTGACCTCTAGCTGTAATTGTGCACCTGTGTGGATTCTCTCGTCAACACCACAATTCATTGCAACTCTCCTGACTGGTGTTTGAGGAACACTTGCCCCTGCTGCACATATGAGCTGCAAAACAAGCCTGCAATGATTTTCTGCCTGCTTTATGCCATGGACGGCAACAACTCACTCAAGAGTCTCACGACAACTGATAGGTGCTGACAGAGACTATTTGGGGCTCTCAATTGAACTTCCAACTATACAGCAGGTGTGCAATGATTGATATCTTCCTCACAAGTATGTTAATGAGTGGGCAAATCCAGCACAAAACAATGAGGATTCGGTAAGTTCTTGTTTTCATTTTCAGAAATTATGTATAATGACATGTATCTACAGGTTGAGCCTTTGGATGATGAGAACCCCTGTTCTGGGCAATGGAAGAATATGGATGATGAGAAGACGAAGAGATCCTGGGGGGTATATGATGAAATGGGGGTTTTCATTGCGGTGTGTCATCATGGTTTCTGTCTTCTTATTGCTGACATGATCCAAAGTGGTGAACTGTAAGTCTGACTTCATTTCTTTCCAAATTGTACTGACATTTTCATTGCAGTGCTAAGTATCCGCTCTCTGTTGTCACCAAGCTGCTTGATGCATTTGGCATGGATTTGGGCAGCAGTTATGATATTAGATGTCAGTTCAAGACCACCCTCGATAACAGCACATTAGGTCCATGTGCCTGCTCACTTCACCATACTTTTCTGGTCGGAGCCTTCCATGGACACTCTCATAAATGCCTCTGCCAGTTATATTATCTTGCAACGTATGTGTCAGGTCTCATACTCGAGGACCTTGAGACTTGTGAATGAACCTTCTTGAAATCCAATGCTCTAGCATCAACACTGTGTTATGCTAGTGTGTTCCACTGTCAGCAGCTTATCACAACATACTTTGAGCATAACAATGAATATGAAGTCTATCTGAGTCTTGGTGAGTTTTCATTAGGGAGAGTCAGAGTTGGCGATTTTGACACGATTCAGTGTTGGTTCCAAAAGATGATCCAGCATCAAGTTTTTTCGTGGATGAATCGTGTGAAACATGAATCACAGGTGAATCACTGGAACGCCTCCGGAGGCGTTCCACCTCTTGAATCACAGGTTTCGACCTTGATAAAAGATGTATTTTATTTGAGTAATAAATAAATAAAAACATATTATTATACATCCTGCTCGTTGGTGTTGTCGCAGTCCTTCACAATCTCTTCGACATCTGCTATGGCAAAAAAAGATACAAAAGCCACCCCTGGAAAAGCCCTGAAGCCAAGTTCAAAGGCCAAACCAACCCCCAAAAAAGCAAAGGTCAAGACGAGTGAGTCCAAAGATAACAGTGAACCCCTGGCAGACGAGAAGACAGATATCGAGTATGTACCTAAGACTTTTTGCAACCTTGGCTGTCTCGTGCTTATCAGAGTACAGTTGGACACCAGAACTCAGTGCGAAACTTCTATCTGCCATCACAGATGATCCAGATATCAAACAAGGACTATTCCCCTCACCTGGAGCAAATCCGAGAACAGGTGGAAAGACCAAAGCAGCCTACCATTTGATGCTGTGTGTCATACTGTTCGAAGAACACACAGAGTACAAGTTACCATTCTCGCAAGCTGTGACTCCAAAACAAAAACAGACCTGGGCTAACAAGATAAAAAACCAAATAAAGAGGTGAGAATTGATGCCTGTCTCACAAACTTACCTCATGGCCATGCAGAATGTCCAAGATTACATGAAAATACATGGAGGAGATGGGTGAGACGGGTGCCGGCATAACTCGCGAAGATGAAATCAATATGAATGTCAAAAATGTGTTCACAACTAAATGGGGTACGTACTTTGAAAATTCAGCTTCCTACCAGTACTAGGATTAATTCTTGACTCTAGAAATTATCAAGGAGGCATGCCCTTGGTTTTTTGAGATGTGTGAGCTCATTGTGGAGCACCCAAACCAGGTTCCTGTAGGTCTCGGCAATAGTGCAACAGATTTTGACATGACTGTCATTACTGCTGGCTCTGAATTTGAACCAAGCAGTGGGATTGATGACAGGGTTCTGACACAGTGGGTAATGAGGATTTTTGAGACCTGTCTGAAGGTGCCTCCAAAGAGCTGGACAACAAAAATACATCTGACTCAAGCACAATGTACTCATTAAAACAGTGTCCTGCATGATATGGGAATCATGCAGAACAGTATATGACATATTATCCCATGTATACATAGTCTGTTAGCTTAGTCCTCAGACTACACAAAATGCACTTTGAGTATAGACTCAAGTGCAACAGTTCACTTTGCATGCTCCAATCATGCAAAAATATGGTGTTTTGAAGAAAAGTCATATATGATAAAGATATCATATATTGACCTAGTCCAAGTTGATAGTCATATGAAAGCTTAGGTTATTACCTATCTTTTGGCTTGATTACTTTGACTAGAAATAACCAAGGAGAAAAGTTAAAAGCCTACCAAAACCCTATCAAAAAGCTCGCATATTGCTTTGTTTCATCTTATGATTTATTCTGCCTTATTTTCTCTATCTTTTTCTTTCATTTCTTTACATACTTGATTCTTTGACCTCCCAGATAGTTCATAAAATGTACCTTTAGGGTATGATGTCATAATGATGTCATTCAGCTCCACAGAGAGTTCTAGACTATTCTGCTGGTATTTCTGATGTCATTGGATGCTAGAATGTTCTGCTCCACTCAGCTCCACATCTGCTCCACTTGGCTCCACTTTTGCTCTACTTTGCTCCACAAAGAGGTCATTTATGATGCAATTCTGATGTCATCTCTCTTTTTCAACTTTATTTCTGGTACTATACAGTTTCTCTTCTCTCATGTATTTAAGGAGACCCCATCTCCACCCACAAAAAAAAAGAACTTTCTTTTCACTTTAAAAAGAAACACTCCAATTCTTCCACTTTCTCTGACACCGACACTCTGTGTGTTCGCCAGAAAGTGCAGACCAAGTACATATAGGTTACTTGCTCTGAGATCATATATTCTTTTCTTGACTGTACCTGTATTCCTTAGTGTGCATCTGACATCTAGTTCAGAGGACTAGGAATATCAAGTCAAGCCTATTATCTGTGCCACAGATCCCTTTGTTGGACTATCTGCATTCATTTCCTTATTCTGGATTAAACCCATTTGCTCTTGTGCAGGGAAAATCCAATCAGCTTCTACCCAATTCCTTTTGTAAGTCCTTATAGGCAGGGGAATTCTCTAGCAATATTTGCTACCTAGTTTTGTGCATAGTATGCACCATCCTTCATTTTCTGTCTAGTCAAACATAGGACTAGAGGAACTCACTCAAACTATCTATTACTTTGTCTAGTCATATAAAAGACTAGATAAACCTTATCTACATACACTACTTTATCTGTCTTGCCAGATATAGTTGGACTTGTATTGTAGAACCTCAAAGTGAAGTTATCCACCAGGCTGTATAGCAGGTAACCTTCATGAACACCGCATTATCTACCACAAAAGTTGGAAAAGTTGTAGACCGTGAACTTGAGGTTGTTGGCAGCATTTAGTCTTAACAAAAGTGTAATTGTGGTGTCATTGCCTTTTGATCACTTTTATATAAGACACCTCAAGTAAGAAGACAACGGAAGGCCTCAACAAGTAGTGCAACACAAGACCAAGGCCTGGCAACTCCAAAGACAGGGCCACAACCAGGGATATCCACGTCAAAGCCAGCTACACGAGCCCCAAAGAACACAGTCAAAAAGCAGAAGAAGGATGAATTTGTTGAGCTTGTACAGGCCAAGGAAATGACGAGGCAGAAAGAGCTTGATTTGGTGAAGGCAAAGGGCAGAAAAGGATACTGTTCGGGCCAAAATAAAGCTGGCAAAGGTTGAGTTGGAGAAGGAAAAATTGGCAGACGCACGAGAATGGTGCCATGAGAAGGCTGAAAGAAGACAACAGTATATGGGAGGAAGGACCCAATAACATGGATCTCCCTACTACCAATCAGCTTCCCCACCACTCTCATATGCCGAGTCATACCCAGGTGATTCATCCAGCTCGTTCAATTTCCCATCAACTCAGCTGCCAGAGGCCCACCAGTCATACAAAACATAAAAATTCCATTGTCCATCCATTTCATAATCAGATTCTCTTTGTCTTTGTCTCCTCTCCTTTGCTCTAAATAGATGTCTTTTCAACTGGTCCCTCCGAGCTCTGGCTTGGCGTAAACGTAAACCACTGGCTGGACCCTGCAAGACCCTTGCTTGATAAGGAACCAAATTTTCACTGTCGGAGTCAGAGTCTGAAGAAAGCCCTTCGGCTATGAAGGGATCTTCTTCATCATCAGAGTTGTTCCTCTCATGTTCATTGGCCTCACACTGCATTGCGAAAGCATGCAGTCCAATACAAGCTGCTACCCAGTATGTTGCAAATTGATGAGACTTCTTGTCTTTAATTCGAATGCGAAGGCCTTTGAGTGAGTGAAATCGACCCTTGAGAAAGCCAATGGCATGCTCTGAGCATATCTGTACCATGAAGACATGGTTGTTGAACACGTCATTCTCAGGAAGGTCTTGTTCAGGTTTTTTATAAGGTGCTATGACCCATGTCTGTAGCTGATTGCTTCATTAGCACAGTGACAGATATGAACACAAGTTGCTCACAGGATATGTAGAATCAGCCCAAACAAATTCCTCATCATCAAGGAGGGTCTCATGCTCCTGACAAAGATGTGTGTTGTCCCATGCTGTTGAATTGTGAGTGCTGCCAGTATGTCCATAGCTAAAGTCAATGATATGAAGGTTGGGTAGCGAGACAATCTAAGTATGTGAGAATACGATTTTAAAAATTGAATTCACATTAGATACACACCTGTATGTTGAGGGAGTAATTGCACTTTTGATCAAAATAACTTTCACCATACCAATGGGGCCAATCATACAGTGGGATAAGTGTGCCATCGACGAGGCACCAGCCATCATGCCATGCCTTGCAGGAGTGCTTTTCAACCCATGTTTTTGCCTCTTCTTTCTCTTCTTGAGTAGGAAACTGTACTGCCTTGTCCATAAATGAACGACACAGGATTGCTGTCATGACTCGCTTTGTATTTAGCAAGACGGTTCCATGACCTCCAGCTGCCCACCGTGCAACCTGCGACTGGCTAGCTGCATTACCATTGTGTCCAAACCTATAGAGGGTGATTGCCAATTGCTCTTTGACTGGCTGCTGTGTGTTGTTCAAGTTATTGAAGAACACTGCATCATCCTTTATTTTTTCAATGATTTTGTCGAAAGTGTCTGGATTGACCCACAGGATTTCCCGAAACTCGTCAGGCCGTTCAATTTTGAGGACTTCGAGGATATGTGGTAGCTGAGAGGGGGCTTTTGGGATAGGCTTGTTGTGTGCAGCATCATAATGACAAGCATATATGGCCTGGTATGTGCACCTGACATATTGTGATAGCCTCGAGGTAGCATGTTCAGCCCCATCATCAGCATCATCACTTGAATCCCAATCAGACTTGGAGTCATCGCTGCTTGACATATTGGCAGCAGAGCTTTCAGTAGAGGTGTCATCATCTGCACTCTTCGACAGTGTACTTTCTGAGCCTGACAAACTTTCCCCAGAGCTAAAAGTACTGTCTGACTCCACATCAGATGGCTGTGAAGAGCTTTCTGAGCTTGAAGATGGAAGATGAGGAGACTCGCTAGCATATCTGGCAGCTTGTAAAGCACGCTGACTGCAGGCAGTGCATCAGCGAGCACATTTGAATTTATTCATGTGATACTTGATGAAGTTCCTAAGCAGGTTCTGGGCGCGTTTTTGACGTGGAGTGAAGCAGGGCATGATGCAGTATGATGTCTGCTCTGACAGTGAATTATTTTATTTATAATTTATCAGTGCATCATATCAGAATCATACATCAGAATCTCAAAGTGAAATGGGGGTAGTCAAAGCTGGCGCTGATTCACAGTTTTGAATTGGTGTTAGAATTGGCGAAAATCGTAAATTTGAATCGTGGCAAAATCGCCAACTCTGACTCTCCCTATTACTTAGATCAAACACTGTCTGATTCAACATCAGGAAATTTTTTATATAACCACTACCAGAATATCTCGGAGGCAATAAAGCCCTCCTAGTGCCTCAATTGTGCTTAGTTCAAAACAAGTTTGAAACTCCTGCATTGAGCCACACTACACTCAGTGATAGGTTATCTGTTATGTAGGTCAGCCAATCAGATACCCTGGGTTACTTTGTGATAGGATACAGTACAGTTCATTATACCTTCCTTATCACCTTTTATACATGTATGTCATGGTATGGATTGCATACCATGCATGACAGCATGAACCATCAACTGGTATACCCAACTGAAAAATTAATTTCCATGGATCTTCAACTTCTCAATGGTGTTTCTGATCATCCTTCCGCATACATCTGATCTGTCGCTTCATATTGCACTTTGTTCCCATCAAAGGAATCTTGGTCTTCTTCATCAGACAATGTGGACAAGTGCATTGCCCAAGGTTCTTGATTCCTGACAGAATAACTCTAAGATGTATTAGCATGCACTGTGATAAAATGAATTAATGTACCAACTTCTCAAGATAGTCAGCTGAATAAGTAAAGAAGCAGGGGAAGATTTGACAAGTGATGCCATGCACATATGCATGCATGAACTTATTGTCAAGCAATAGAGCCCATATTGCTTGCATTAGCTCATGTTTACAATAAGTGTATACCTCACTACTAGAAGGCTTGCCAAAGATCTTCATGTATTGATCTTGTAGATCATCTGGCAACTGGTGAATGAATTGATATGAGCTACACTTAGATTTGATCAAATAAAAAACTTACTGTAGGAATATAAGCCACGTGGTGACATGCTGAAGAAGAGGAATCTAGACTGTGGGGTAAAGGTCAGTTACAGGGCAGTCTGCAGTCAATCCTGTGCGTGAGTGTAAAGTCGGCCCAAAGGACAGCAACTGAGAAAGGGAAACCTCTAATGTGTGGAGGGAAACCTCTGATACTGGTCGAGGACTGAGAGACGCATGAAGCATGACTTGTATGACATGCGATATACGAACATGTGCGATTATGCCCGAGTGCGAAAGGTGGTGTGAGCGTGCGCAATGCAAGTAGTGTGCATGACTGTGAAACTGAGTGGTAAGACTAAAGGTCATCCCCTTAGAAGTGGGAGAGTGTCTAAGATGTGATGAGATGCGCGATGTGAAGGCACATGAACGAGCAGAGAGTTGTTAGAGAGATTTGGATTGTGAGTCTATTGGTAGCTAGATACAGTGGGAGTCAGGTGTGGGAATTCAATCCTGAACCAAGTCCAAAGATGTGAACTATATGTAGTGGTAAGTGGTGCTTGCAGTGCTGAACCGATGTAGGATTCATACAGTGGCTCAAAAAAGTGTCCCAATGTTTATGCATTTTCATGTAATTGTGTTATTGTGAGTCAGGGTGTGGAAATATGACTAGGCTATAGGTAAGTGTCAGAGAGCCCTGCTTCGTGGCTATATTATTGGTCCCTATAGCGTGGAAAGCTGACATTACCATGCGAAGATATGGACATTTTGATATGATGACTCATTGGGACACCTTTTTGACTTTGATTTTTATATACATAATCTCCATAATTCTAGTACTTAGTGTTACCTCCCTTGGCTTTAATGACTGCTGCTACCCTCCTAGGCATACTTTCTATCAATTTCTGACACTCCTCCTTAGCAATCTTCCCCCACTCTTCTGCAACTCTCTTCCATAGCTGAAATAGTCCATTTGGAGGGTCTTGGTAGGCAGAAAGCATTCTCTTGAGTAATTCCCAGAGATGTTCAATAAGGTTGAGGTCTGGAGATTGTGCTGGCCATGATAGAACAGTGATATCATGGTCCTCAAACCATTTGGTAGCCAACTTGGAGCTATGCTTGGGGTCATTATCTTGTTGAAAGATAATGTCTTCTTCATCAATATTAGATTCTTGCATGCTTTTGAGCAGACACTCCTCCAAAATGGACACACACTGCTCTGCATTCATCCTTCCCTCCACCTCACACAGAATCTCCACCCCATGCCACCCCATACAACCCCATATCATCAAATTCCCTCCTCCAAACTTGAGAGTACCTTTCACTTCATTTTCTCTAAGTGGATCTCCTGCCTTTTTCCACACATACTCTTGACCATCTGACCTCAACCTATTCATTTTGGACTCATCTGACCAAATAACCCTCTTCAAATCCTCTATAGTCCTTTAGGGTCGAATAGCAGCTAGGCACTGCAAGACCCAACATTAGTCTGCCTGACCAGCAGAATTGTTGTACCCACACTGAGCCAAGTAAGCTAAAGATAGAAAGGTAGGTAATATGTTAAGTAGCGCGTGCTAAGTGCATAGGCATGTGAAAGGTGATGAGACGAGTTAACCAAAAGGAGAAACCATGAGAAAGATGCACCAATGGACCAGCGAGGACATGGAGTGGATGGATGGATGAGCACGCGAAGGTCTTAGAGTGAGCACGCTGCGTGCAACGTAGCTAGAGTGTACGCGACACCTGTGGAAATGCAATAGTGTGTGAATGTGCAAGACTTGTCCTGTGGACTAGAGCTAGAATGTAATAAGGAAATGGGAGATACTGAGAGGAAGTGCCTGTATAGGCGTGAGTCTCTACAATGCAGAAGTGGTTGGCTTCCCTCAAACATACTTTGATTAATTTCCGAAGTAAAGGTAGAATGGCCATAGGTAAGTGTCACCAAAATTGGCCAAGTGTGTCGCATCAGACCAGAACATCAGTAACGCCATAGAACACTTGTATTTGTCACCTGCTCCACAAGGCAAGGCATTAATTTCATCATACATCTTGAGCATCTTAGGGCTGGAGTATGCTTCTGAGAAGACTTCAATGATGCAATCAGGAGAGCATTGCCAGTATTCGCAGTAAGGAATCATATTGAATGATGCTGAGGCATCTTCCATGAACACAGACTCAATGATGTCAGTGATTGATCCATAATAGACTCTGGGGATCTCAAGTTCTGGGGTGTCAGTCTCTGATGGCCACTTTGTACCTTCATTTGGCAATATGATCTTGACAGATGATTGATGCCAGCCATATTCCTCACAAAATGGATTGGATTTATCCTGTAAATAGGTATCAATGTTCTTTGCTTCCCATGTATGGGAAAATGCAAGCACATCGGCATGTCTGAAAAGTGGATTGCCAACAAAAGTCATGAGTCACTGCAACTTGGCAACAGATTGCTGGCCAGTTCCAGAATACTGGTATGCTATGAGGAGGCCAGAGGTAGGGTTCAAGAACACTGCAAAGAGATCTTTGGTCCCTTTAGAAGACAAACCCTCTGTGATCCGACTTGATCGAGGAATCTGATCATCCCCAGCAAGTGTTGGAGTATTGGTTACAGCCCCAAGGGTATCGTAGTGGAGAATGTTGCTGGGCCAGGTAATGTAGATGTGGTAGAGCCCAGCATCATATGTTTCTATTTGAAAAGGAATGGAAAGTGGGGGAGCATCCTCATCCTCTGATGTTTTGGGGGAAGGGGCACAAGGCACAGGGTTTTGATCTGTGTGTTGATCTGTAATGACATCATGTCCACATTGCTGACATGCTATGGGTGGCATGTGGGCAAGGTGAGTCATGCTCCCTGAAAGGAAGTCTGCAAAGCGAGCAGGCATACAGATTGTGTGCCCAGAACACTGAGAGATGACAGGGTTGATGGGAGGAGGTGAGGGAGATGGCGGGTGAGCCATTTCAACCTAGGAAGCATATATTAATGACAATACAGCTATAGAAAATGAGTACATACGTCAATATAATGATCTTCATTGTTGCTGAACATTGGGTCTTGAACCTTTGGCTGGTGCAGGATGTCAACATCATCAGGGATGTGCTCTGGGGGCTCGTCACAGCAAGCCCTCTTGTCTTGACGCCTTTTCTTCTTGTTTGATTTGTGCTTGCAATCATAGATCTGGTCAGTAAACACAAAATTGAGGGCACATTGACTTGTGTGTGCAGACAATTGCTTGCACAAACCAAATGTTACACTGCAAGCCAAGCAACAGAGGTCATTGCCCATTGACAAAATCCGGAGAAGGGGGGAATAGTTGCAGAAACTTGCAAGTCAGAGAACACCAACTTATATAAATGGTCAAACATTTATTGCAACCGTTTACTACAGAAATATATGGATTTAACAACTGACAGAACAAGTTAAGAATTCGTCTGAACAGGAATGTACAACAGGTGTACCTTTAACTAAGCCCCAGCATTGAGAATCCCTGCAACTCCAGGGCGGCCTTGACCTGAGAGCATCTGCATGCAACTCAATCCTGCAACTCAATCGTTCAGCTGCATTATAATACACATGTGACACGCACCTGCACATCCATAATTGATCCTACATATTTGCACACTAACATCAGTGCCTCGATCAGAGGGAGCAGTACAATTGCCATAAACATAATGCATACTTACCAAAGAGGCTGGATGTGCCACTGTGGTGTGTGTAGGTCTGCATTGCTGTTTTGAGGGAAGTGAGGGAGGGTGTGCTATGATAAATTAGTGGTAAATATGAGGGAGAGATGGGCAGTGACCAGACAAAGGCGGGTCTTGAGGTTGTAAGATGTCTTCAGAAGAGCTGGAGGGTTTGAAACAATTAGCATAGAAACAAAAAAAAACTGCAGGCAGAAGGGGAATTGATGTTACAAGAACATCCGGTCATTGGGCCCCTATTCATTTTTCTTCTCTTGATTGTTTTCTGACATGACGATTATGCACAGATAATCATCCACAACCTTATCAGGTTGATTATCCTTTTCCCTTATCTGTTTTACCTTTACCTTTCTCGCTGATCTCCAGCTGTACTACTATGTCCAGCCTCATGGCTCTGCCCTGTGCCCTTACCATTCCACTGGTACTTGACTCATTTCCTTCTTGTATGTTCTATCACATTCTACAAAGTTCTATTGGCTCCGCCATGACTCATTCTGACTCATCATGACTGCGCACTTACCTACTTTGGACTATGACTC
>MU179323.1:326175-380437 GCA_016767475.1 Suillus weaverae | reverse complement strand
TATAAATACACAGAACACATCATTGTACTTCTCTAACTTGAATCTACTTGATCTTGAACCCTCTTAGAAGGCTAGCGACCTTCTTCCTTCATAAAGAACTACTTCTCTTCTGCCTAGTCGGCTAAAGAGTCTATAACCTTCTTCAATCGCGTCAGTGGACACTTGCCATGCCACTACACCGATAGCTGCAGACGTTGTACCAACTCTGAGCTGATACAGACCCTGTGCGACAAACGTCCTTTAACGAGGGCCTCGCATAGTTATTCAAGTCCCCTTACGCTCTCGCGCTGAGTGTAACAATTGAACGAGGAGCAGCATGGGCAACAAGCCACCAAGCTTTATTGCTCAGGTCTCCTACTAAAGGCATGCCCTTGCAGTTTGATGGCCTCTGGGTCCAGGTCTCCTCCTAGAGGCATGCCCAGCCAGGATGTTGCAGGCCAAGAAGGGAGGGGATGGAAACAAATAAAAAAAGAATTGGGCACTCACCTGGAATCTGCATATGATCGAATGTAAGGGCATATAACCCACATATGATCAAAAGTAAGGTTGAGATCATGATTGAGTCTGTTTGCTGATGTCAGATTCAAACTCTGCTGGAATCTTGCAGTCCTATGAAGTTCATGTCTTCAATTGAACTGTAGCTATCTTTATCCTCATTTTAATATCAGATGTCTAATGTACCTACTGCTGACACCTGGACCTCCATAGTCAACGTCTTTGGCAATGTCATTTCTCTAAACAACACTTACTGCTTCAACATTGACTTAGATTCTCCTGGCCCCAAGGTTTGTTGATTTTTGATTTGAGATCTAATCTAATTAATATCTTACAGAAAATTGTCTTCTGCATTTGCCAACAGGCCATTGACACCGAGTCTGACACCAATTCCGATGCCACGGAGATTGAAACCATTGACAAGATTGGTGGGAATGGAGATTGTGGGGATATGAAGGTCAAAGATGCAGAGATTGGGATCAGTGAGGTGAAGGTTGAAGATGATCTAGAGGCTGTGATTGGCCCAGACTTTCAGTGAGTTGATGCAATTGCTGATCAGTGTTCATTTTACTAAAATTTTTCAAGGCCTGTAGTAGCCTCCCCTTGCAGTCTGCTTACCAGGCATTTTGGCAACCCCAATCCAGATCCCAAGAATCCCACAGTGCCTTGGAGCTACTATGTGAAGAAAAGGACCGAGGCACGGAGGACAACCCAGAGGACAAAGAGATGAACTGATTACCCTTTTTTTCTTGTGCTGTACTATACTATTATTGACAACATGTTGTACCTGTAGTATTAACTGTATTTTGCTCTGAAATTGTCTGTCTGCGCACTCATTCATGCTAGCAAAATTCAGTGTGCACAATTGAATTGAATTATCATTGCCACATGGCACTTGGGTTAGGGTTTGATTATACAATATTCAGGGGTACAAACAAACACATACTGGTAACATGTCAGATATCTGATATCTCAATCTTTCTCTCTCTCCAATAACATGGCTCAGTGCAAACACACTGTTTCTATTTCATCATTGATGTCTTCTGGATCTACTTCTACTTCTACAAGCTCCAATGATTCGGATGTGAGTACATGCCCCAGCACACCAATACTGGTATCCAACAAACGTGGAGCAACAGACATGTCTAAAGCGTCAGATAAGCGCATACATAAGTCTAAAAAGGCTAGGTGAGTTGTGCAATTCTTTCAGTTGTTCTAATCAGAACTCGCCTAATGTTTACAGAGTGTGTAGCCCAGTTGTCAACAAAAAGAAGACTGAGAAGACCAACAGGTGAGATTTTTAATATTTGGATGCACTTAATATTGTCAATATCATGAAAGATCTTGTCACAAAGTCCTTACTCCACAGGAGCAGTGCATACACATTGCACACTGGATCCCATGTGGCCTAGACATGTTCTGCAATCTGACGCAAGTGATCCAGGTCTGTCTCCTTCTGGAAAGAAGAAGCAGTGGAGGACGGATCAGAAGAAGAACACACTGTCTGCAGGAAGATTTTAGACAAGTAGTGAGTGCTTTTGACTGCATATATGCACACTCTCACCACATACATGCATACTCTCACCCCATATATGTGTACTCACCTTTTTTTGTGATGATCACACTCATGCACACAGACGTTCAAGTATGTCATGGAACACCACGTGCCTTACCTCAGGGACCTCATCAGCAAGAGAAAAAAATGTGAGGAGCTCAAGCAACTCATTACTGAGGTATGTAAGTTTACCATGTATATGATTGCAGCATGCTAACTAGTATCTACAGATGCAGAGCATGATAAACCATACATGCTCTGAAGATGCAAGCCATCTGAAGTGCCACATGTATGGTGGGCCAAATGGACAATTAATAAATCACATGCACACACGAATTTCATGCACGCACAGCAGAAATCGTGTGCGCACAAATGGAACACATTGCGCGCAGGTAACACTATAAATTTTGATGGAGTCAAAGGTAAAATAAACTATTGGGTAAAGACAATCTGTGTGATTAGCTGGATGTATGTATATGAATCTGAGGGAAGTTGATAATGAGGTTATTGTAAATCAGGAAAATGAATGAAAATTTAACAATGGCTTATTTCCTGTCCCAAGGGTTGTGCCTTGGTTTGATGAGCATGTTGAATCCTGAACGAGATGATGAGAATCGTGGGGTACTGCGAAATGCCTGCAGACCCTGTGGAAAACCAGAACCAAGGTCCTTGTGTGTGGCATGAGACTCGGAAACCAAGGCCGGCACATGATTAGTCGTTAAGGAAGAAGTACTAGTGGTGGCAGCAGCTGGAGTAGATGTGAAGGGAAGCAATTTGTTGGGGGCACCAAAGTCGCTAATATTGTATGGTTCATAGTCATCTTGGTCCAGCATGACATGGGCGCTTGCCTCTTCTGCTGGTGGTGTGTTTGAAGCCAGTTCTTCAGCAGATTGGGGCTTCAGAGTCGGAGATGACGCTAGTGCTGGAAATGTTGGATGCAACTGTGGCCGCTGTGCAGTTTGTGTTAGCGTCATGACCGACATGTCACACAATTGTTAATGCACAGGATCTATATTCTGTACCCTCTGTACAGCCCAAATTTAATTCTTTTTCACTCTCACCAATGGCAACTTCAACAAAATGGGTATGAGCAAAATAATAAGATGGTGAAGTAGTGACATACCTCCGAGTCATTGGCGCTTTCTCTGCGGCCACTTTGTCCTAGGCCTGTCCAGTTCATGGTTTTCCACCAATACAACATCCAAGTCCAAGTCCGATTCGAAAGTAGCAAACAGCTTGGTGCCAGGCTGAGTTCGTTTTTTGATATTGGAATCTGAGCATAAGTCTTGGAAAAATTGTGAGTGTTTGGACATGCAAAATTGTTAACTGTGAAACCTTTTCCCTTTAGGGGCGGTACCTCACTCTCGTCCATATCATCACTTCCACCAACAGTGTCCTCATCTAGGAATTCAACTTCACTTGTCAAGTCACTGAAAGACTCTGGGTCTACTTCAAGGATTGTTCCTGGTCCACATAAGTGTCTCAGTGAGTTTTTGAGTCTGTTGGAACTCACCAAAATAAATGAATTGATCTGACCACTTCTGACCAGCAGGATGGCAAGTTTTCAAAACATCGTTTCCTGTAAGTCCCTCCTGGCTACTCTTTACCATATTCTTGCCACTTTTGACAATCAGATACCAGTAAAACCCATCTCCGCTTGTTGAGTTCAAGTTCAAGTTGGCAACACTGTGGTTTTCAAGAAAATCAAAGAGTCGAGGGAAGAGGGTGCGTAGGTATTGATCAATGTCACTTTTTGTCATGCTTGATGCAATTTGTAGATCCTTGTCATCAGTTCCCTTGGATACTGCAAGCTTGAGCTTTCGGAGGTCTTCAATCTTGGCTGTATCAGGTGCAACTTTCCGTTTCATGCAACCCTTTTGATTCTAACCAAAAATGTATGACATTGATGCCAGTGTTACAGTGTACAATGACATGAGGTACTTACGAGTCCAACAGTCACCATTACAATGGATCCAATACCTGTCTTTCGAAGGTTTGCTGCATTTGTCTTCTACACATGAAATTTGATTGATAAGTGATGGGATTGATATTCTAGTAAACCTTAGTACCTTGATAGTGTCCTTACTACTGCCAGAGTGCACCATAACCTTTGCCATATGACTTGTCAAAGCCAACAGGGCAGTGTCTTGCTTTCAAAAACCCAGGTTTGTTTCACAACATGCAACTTCTTCGCATGCACCCGATTTTGACAGCAGGTGAGAGTATTTGGACATGATTGAACCAAAGCTGGAAGATGTTGACAGAGGCTGTTGCAGAATGGCTTCCTGTGGATGTGATGTGTCATAATGACCACAGTTTATACATACTGCAGGCTCATCATCCTTCTGGTCCTTCCTAATCTTAGGGCGGAGACATGGGCACTGTGAGCCATCACTAGCTTTGCCTCAACATGTTTCGTCTACAGTCAGCAGAGGCATAGTATTGATGATGGTAAGTGACAAGGTGATTTTTGTGTCAGAATTGCCATTAACCTATTTTTCACAGCCCTGTCTTATTCGGTATAGATATTTTGTAGGACTATCATAATTCTAGCAAGTAATGTAACACTGAAAGACCTTGCGCCCGATCAAGAGCTTGTGGCATCCATATTTCAGGTGGAAGGTGGATTGTTAAAGACTTCATCTTTCGAAAACCAACTGATATATCTTCGTGAGTTTCATAAGTATCAATAACCCACTGTGAAGCAGGAAAGAAAACATTATCAGGCTTTAAACCTGCAGATTGCACATCAGCGAGAGCTTGACAAAAAATAATCTCTGCTTCAGGAGAAGCAAACGGATTTGAGTTGTTGGGACAGGTACAGGCTGATCATGAAGGTTCGATTGCATGTCGGCAATGATCTCTTCATGTAACATGGTTTGAGTCTGTACGTCAGAGTCTTCTGCATTGATATGAGAAAGTGGTGGGCCACCAGTACCATAGTATCATGCAAGTATGTTGGGGTGTACATCACGCAATGGATCAGTGATATAAACACCATTTTCGACTTCGGAGAGAAATCACATATCCTGGTAGGTCAGCCACAGAGGATAAGCAGAAATTCTGAGATGAAAATTCCTCCACTGACCAGTGGAGATTGGTTTTGTGTTACAGGACCAGAGATTGGATGATGGTTCCATTCCTCCATAAAGATCTCACAATCTGTGTTTACATGATTGAGAAAAAGGAAATGCAGGAGCCATAAATGGTGGGGATTCTTGCGATTTAGGCCATGAAGGTGCTCAAGACATGTGAAAAATGCCTTCCATCATTGAGCAAATTGATGGCCATCCTCCACCCAAAGATGTTCAATTTGGGTGTTATGTGTCAAGCTAAATGAACTGTAAGACTTCCCACTGAATCAACTTTAAAAAATGTGCTGCTCACAATCCCCATAAGAATGAGCCTCAATTTGGACCATGGTGCATCACCATCCAAACAGAGACCTCAATGTTTTCGCCACCTCAGTCTCCTCTCATTCAAAGTGGAATTCCATACTTTTCTATTGTCCAGAGAAATATCTCTAACACTGTTGATGCACAATTGTTGTTGCTCGCTTGAAGACCTACAATCTAAAATTTGAATCCAAGTTAGTTAATTTATTAAATTTAAAATGATGAAGTCACGTCCCGTTCGACAGTACCCATCAACTATTCCATGGATGACAATTCCCCAAAGGATCAGCTTATGATGCCCATCTAAATGCCAGAGATGGTTTGACCATGGCACAGCATATTTCTGTCATGCAATCACTCTGCACCGTCGCAGCATCTGACCCACAAGATCCACTCTGTGCATCGAGCTTCTCATTCAATATCGTGGAACCTAAACACCATGGGCACTTAAAACGCCAACTAGGTAGCAAAGGCCAGAATCAGGTTTGTGTACCTTAAAAGTCTTAACAAGAATGTCAAGATCAGCATTGGAAATTGCTGAAAATTGCTGATACACATTATGCCTTTTCAGATAGCATCGAAGAGTGTGCCGGTGCATACCCAGAGCGGCTGCCAAGCGTTTGAATGTAATTTTTCAATGTGGAGAAAGGGCATTTTCAAGCCAGTGACCATCAATAATTTTGCAAGGGTGTCCACGTGTCCACTGAAGTAGCATTTCAGTACTGACAGGATTGACCTTTGCATATCTAGAATTGGTACTAGACTTGCAAAACATTATTCAGATTGCTTGCATAGTATGACATGACACAAGATACTGGGACTGACACATCAATGGCCAATTGTGATGCCTGCCTCAGCTCGACTACTGTTGTAGCAAGTGCCTGAGCACTATCATCTGTCCATGTAACATCCTGTATCTCCATATCTAATGCTTCAAGCACAGGGAGTGCATCATTCAAAATTTTCTCAACTATGGTCTGCAGTCAAAGAGGGTCCTGGTCTTCCTGTCAAAGAACTTGGGTAGCATGATTGTAAGTATCACAGATGATGTCATGTGCTTTTCTAATGTCATGAAGCCACAGGAGTCCTTGTGCCCTATGAGGTAGTGCAGGAAATTGTAGAGGATGGCACTCTGACATGATGCCGACCAAGAAATTTATGAGTCGAAGCTGAAATACTACTAAGTTGTTGTGACATGTAAACCATCAACACCTCAACCATGTGCTTCAAGGTTTTTCTTCTTCATCAACACCAGATCCCTACCTTACAGAATGACTCGGAGTTCTGTGGTGTTCGGTGCACAAAGGTAAATTCAACCTCACTTCCTATCTATTGAATCTATTGAATGTTGTGCTGATCACCATTACAATACCAGTAGGTTGAACATTCCACAACGTTCAGCAGCACATTACTACAGTAGTGAATTTGTTGTTTTACAGGTATGTTCTACTATATTTCCTAGTAATGAACCATGCCCTCACTGCTACTAGGTTCAGTCACAGCTTTATCATGTTCCAATTGACCTTCTCGCACGATGGTCTCGTGTGTTTGCAAATTTATTTTCATTGCCACATACTGGTGTCTGTCAGAATGAGGGTTGTTTGGATGAATCCCCAATTGTACTGCACGGACATTCCAGTGCTGACTTTGATTGTCTTCTTAATCATCTATTTGGAAGGTGCGCAGCTGTGGCTAAGTAGCCCATAAAATTTGCTAAAATTTTAAAGCATTCAAGCTGATATGGACTCGGATGAGCCTCCTACTTCCAGCAACACAAAGGACATCCGAGAATCTGTTTCATTTCTCATTTCACTGCTCAAAATGGGTGCCATGTTTGACATTGATGTTGCTAAGTCTCATGCCATCTGTCACCTCGACACTCATCCAAATCTTGATTTGACAACAAAGCTCGAACTTTGCCACCGTTTCCGAATCATTTCTTGGCTTTCCCCGACATTCAAGGCACTTGTATCCCAACCCATTGAAAGCTTTGATCCATTGGGGTTGGGACAAATTCCCACTCGTATCTTGCATGCTCTGATTCAAGTCAAACACCGGATTACAACTCACAGATTGACACTGGCAGCTGTCACACCTCCTGCAATAGCAGGATTTTCTTGTCCCACACCAGCAACATGTGCCTCCGAATGGGAGTCAATTTGGAGGGAAGGGCCAGCTGAGATGCTGCACCATCCAGACATCTTCTATGCAGGTCATGATATCCTTGCCGAGCTCAGATCCGCTGATCTGTCACCTGTTTGCCAAGATTGTGGGGAGATGTCCATTTTCAATGTCCAGGACAGCGGCAGTTTGGTTATGGAGGAATCTTTCATTGATGAGATCCTTGGGGAATTGAGAACATGGTTGATGAATCAGTAGTCCATAGTCACTTTCAAATTTTCAATTCTAATACAGAGTCACATGAAAAGTTGGAAGTCTCTGTGCACGATGTGTTCCATTTGTGCGCATGCAATTTCTGCTGTGCGTGCATGAAATTTGTGCATGCACATGATTTATTAATTGTCCATTTGGCCCACCGTACCACATGGGCTCATATGCCACTCCCTTTCCTGATAAACAGGTTGTCCAACCTGTAATTGCCAAGGACAGCAAGTCTTGTTCCAGAATGGGATTTATTCACCCAGAGCTGGCGAAAATGCTTTGTCTAGTTAAATATCTGGGCAACTACCTCAAGGATCCTGCCAAGTAAGTGCATGTTTCTTTATTTACTTGTACTAACACTACTACAGAACAATGAAAAAATACAAAGTGGATCTCTGAAGGTAACCACTGCCTTATGGCCCGCCTACCTGTATCCTGGGGACAAACCAGGGCAAGATTTCAACCCTGATGACATCATTGAAGGACTTTCCAGGGGTTTCTTTTGGAGCAAGTGAGTATTAGTTCATTCTTATGTTTTACTTGTGTATTGCTAATCTATTCAGATAATCAAACATATCTTTACATTGCCTTCCTCTGTGCTAACAACAGGTGCTTCCAATGGAACACACCCTTGCAATGCAAAAATCCATGCAATGTCCAAAGTGGAAGCTGAGCATATTGCATATGCTGCCATCCAGGTATGTTTTTTTTATTAGCTCACTCTTGACTTACTTTGTCTGTATGGGACAGGTGCATTTTGGTATTAGTTCCCTCAACAAATTGAATGACAAGGATGGCTACTTCCCTTACAGTGACTTCTACACTAGGATCACTCGGCTCATTTGTGACAGGAAAGATGGAGAGTGGGTTGACTCCCTCCTAGCACATTATAACAAGTAAGTCATTTTTATATTGTATTGCTATCTAATGTTTATTTCTATTGAGGATGCTGTTTGGGAATGAGAACGGTGTCAGACTGCCTCATTCTGAGAACATTGAGTGTTCGGATGACAACAACATGGTCACTATGAAACACCAGCTTGCTGCACGTGCTGCACACACATCAAGATCCATGGATCCACCTCCTGCTGAACCTCTGGTGCTCCAACAGGAACCATGCCAGAACCCCCTTCCTCCACTGCCTCAAAAACCCACTCTGGAGTCACCATCCACCCTTGCATCTGTTAGTGATGCACCATGCACAGTCTCACCACTTCCTCCTTTGTATCCTCAAGATTCAGTTACCAGCACACCTCTAATTACATGCAAGCACAAAATTGTTGCTGCACACAACTTATTCAACAATGACAGTCCTTTGATGGATGACAGATGAAGGAGAGCCAGAGGTCAGTCTTCAGCCTGCCAAGCATGGGCAGAAGAGTGGGAAGGCACCCAAGGCTCCTACTCAAACTAATACCAAGCGCAAGGCCAAGAAATAATAGGTAAGTCTGATCATTCTGCTTGATATCAATGAGATTCAATGACCAGCCTTCTTAGCATGCTGATTACCCTGTCTCTTGTTACCCTGTCTCTCCATTCACATTGCTCACTGCAGAACTGCTTGTCTCTCTCTCTCAATGCTCTCAATGACATCACACATATGTTTTTTGCATGGATCACCAAATGTTGATGCCTGGATGATCGGTACCTAGTTACCACTATTATACCTTAGCATCCCACATGCATTAGCATAGCACAATGATATGTTTTTATCATAAGATATAATTGTGATAACTAAGTGTAACACAGAATAACCTTAGGGCACTCTGGAATGTGGCTGTAATGATATCACAAAAATCGATTTGGAAAATACATATATATATATATTAGGCTTCTTGATGAGTATGAAATATGCTACAGGATGTGCTTGTTTTTGAAAGTTCTCGATACTGCTGTTCTTCTTCAGGTCCATGCAGGATGGCCATGCTGCCATTTCCAAGTACAAACAACCATGAGCGGCTGAGGCTTTGATGCAAATTTGATGTTTCACTGACAATCTCAGCACACCATTTATTTGTCTAGACATCAGTGAAACCTTTCATTTGCATCTGTGCCAGGTACAGATTCGGATCACGGATCCAACTTTATGATAAGAAGTTATTTGAATGTGCTTTTCAGAGCTGGGATTCATCCATTGGAGAATGATGAATACCATCATTAATGAGAAGACATCCTAAGCCGAGATCTGGCTACAAGTGAAAGGGGTAGATACTAGGCTTACTAGTTGCTTCATTTCTGCTGAAGCTACTGGCAGAGCATTAGATGAGGGATGTGATGGAAAGGGACACAAATACTCCCAGTGTGTCCTAATGAGTTATTTTTGTCTTGAGCTTGTGCTTTCATCCTAATGATCTGTAGGTTGCTATCCATGTGACATATGCGGTTCGATATGCGATAAAGTGAAAAGCTAGATGCTACTATTGCCAGTTTTTTGGGGGAGGGGTTTCGGTTGCAATGCTCGGTGATTTTCCGAGTTCTGTGATGAAGGTTTCCAGAGGTTTTCAGGTGTTGTTGCACATCACTACGTCTTATATGCGCCACTCGCTTAGTAAGCCTATGTTTGCACTTCTCTCTCGCAGGCTCCTTCGAAGCTCGAACTGCACTGTCGGTAGATACACCCCAACATCAAGTTTCCAAGTTATTGAGTTGCCCAAGGAAATCAAGGACTGAAAAGGGACTCGACATTTTCCCGATGTGACTCTACAGCATAGTAAATTATGTACATATATGATATAGGTAGAACCCTCTTTTCCTCCAAACATCGATCGAACTTCCAAATAAGTCACTGTCAGTAAACCATCCACCATATTATGCAAGGTCGGGTTTGCTTCTGCCCATCGACAGCAAATTTCTGAACCAGGGGGACGCGAATTTCGTAGGCCTCATAAAGGACACTTGTCAATTTTCTTTTAAAAAATATGGGGTATATGAAGACTACATACCTTTTGATGCGGCTAGTGTTATGTGAGGTTTGAAGTTAGAAGAATATCACGTAAACGGCATCAGAAGGTCTACCTACCTTCCGGCCATTTCAGTCTCTCCCGCGATAGTGGTGCTTTTTATTGCAAGGTAGCTGGCGACTCCCATCGCCTCTGGCCGATCCACGGGGTTCCAAGACCAGCATCTGTTGATGAAGTCCCCGTGATCGACAAGAATGTTGTCACGGCGTGCAGGAGTCACTTTTTTCGACAGCTGAATGATGATGTATTGTGAGGTTTTCCCATTCCATGGGGAAACACCTGAGACGATCTGAGAAGTAAAAGCTTAAAATAGAGCTGCAGAAAAACACAGAAGTCGCACAAAGAACATAACACTACCGAAAGAATACACATCACTCTTGAAATTCGGTCGTGTGACGGTGCTGCCCGATTGGCCGACTCCCATGACTTCAGGCGCACGCCATCGAGGATTGAAGTTGCGGCCTGCAGTCGTCGAATTCCACTGCAACTCTTTGTCCCCTGCGACTGTTGCGAGACCAAAGTCTGTGAGACGTGGATGGCCCGAACCATCTATGAGCACATTCCCCTGATGCTTTTGAATGAGTGGAACATCCCACAGAGAGACGACCGGACATACAGGATGAAGGTCTCCGTGAACAACTTTCTTGGAGTGAACTACATAGTAACAGGGATCAAGAACGAAACAACGAAACAATAGAAATCTACGAACGATATGCAAGGCCATCAGCGACGCCCTTAGCCTAGTATCATGGGAATCGATAAGTACTTGGCGAGCTCAAACGTTGTGAACAAGACTTACTAATGTGACTTTAGCGGATACGGGAATTGTACCTAGCTCCTCGAGGTATTCATCCAATGTCCCCGACGACATCCATTCGGAAACGAGAGCCGGAAATGTAGACTCATCGACGTTTGCAAAACCAAGTAGTGGCACGATAGTCGAGTCTCGCAGTCCAACCCACACCTTAAGTTCTCGACGTATTCCCTATATATACACCATGAGCGAAGTGGGATAGTCGAGTCGGGGCATTCTGGTTCAGAAACTGACCTTGTCAATTTTTTCCTTCGCTCTTCCAGCATGAGGAGCCATGCTGAATATCTTCACTGCGACCTGCCAATGGCCATCAGATGGACGATGGTTCGGGCAAGTTGGTCAAACAAACCTCCACAGTGCCTTCGCTGGACTTGGTGGTACACCGATAAACCGAGCCAAAGGCCCCAGAAGCACATGGCGATTTTCCCCGCAACATCTCAGAAATTTGAGACGTGAAGTCGCACAAGGTATCGCTACAGAACATGATGAAGGGCCAAGGCACATTAGGGACAACACTCACTTTTCAGGCGCAACTTCCATCGTGATTGGGCTTACTTTGCAGGAGGCGGGTTCCAGGAAGAAAAGCAGAGTAATTTTGTGGTGTGATCTTATCAAGTTATGGGAGGCTCTCGAGTCTCACTGGTGATTATAAGAAGACCTGGTAGGCTGTAGCAGACCATTCTCGGATCCGGGGTACTAGAGGCATTAATCATATCGCCTGGAGACACGGAACATGATGGAAGCATCGATAATCTTAGGAGAATCTGAAGGAGAATGGGAGGTGAGAGTGTCGTAACAGAAGTTCGCTTAAGCGCGTGGGCCACTGGGCCAGTGGCACAGCGGCTGTGCGGTGACTAGCGCGCGCTCATCGTAACTTAGTAGGCCGCGACATGCGGGTTGATTGAATGACCATTAAAAACGATATATTGAGATACTATGCTGTAGTAGTAGCGGGTATTCGTGTACGGGTATTCGAATATATAAACAAAGGCACAAGGCAAATATCATGACGAGATTGCATTAATCCTGGGAGTACGTAGAGGGTGGGCGAAAATATGCGAGCGAGATACTTGTGAAAACGAGCGAGCGGGCTGTGTGATGCAGCGACGAAGAAAAGCGAGAGGAAGATGAAAATGCAGCCAGTGGAGTCTGGACGTCCTGTGTGCCACTGCGGTGCCAGTTCCCAATCCAGGGTCGTTCAGGAACCGGCAACTTACACAGAACCATAAAGTAGCGCGCGCTACATAATAGCGGTGACTGCTGTGCTGGCCCTGCTAGTACCCTGTTATCAGTTGAACCTTACTCGACTTCAAACAGCTTTAAACGGCCCCCTGAGCCAACAAAGTACATGGTCCGAGTCTCATTATTACCTCTCTCCATTTTACAGCTACAGCACTGATGGTCACCTTGAGTAGACATATCAACTAGTAAATTTAAATAGTAAGCACTGAACTTGCACTCTTGCTTTAAGTACTGCCAAGCTCACGACTTACACTGCCATACAGTGCCAGTGACATTTGCGTGACTGCCGACTTCAACGGTGTGGGGCTGTGTGGGGTGCCGATTGCACTGGAAGTGATAGTATCATAGTGGCGCTCTTACGAGACCCGTCCTTCAGGCCTTCAAGCTTCAGGCGCGACACTCATGACGTAAGTGTGTTTAGCAGCTCAGGCGTCAGGAATTGAGGGAACCGAGGAAGGTCCGAGTGATAAAATCGATAATACCTGAGAACTTCCTAGACCTGAAAATCAGCCCTCCATGACGGAACCTGCGCCTACTAAACAGTGAGTCGTCTCCCATAACGTCTCTCGGCTCTTCATCATATTTTGCAGCGATATCCCTAGCGACTTCACTGTGACATCTCAAATTTCTGAGAAGTTGAAGCACGCACATCCATGTGCATCCGGATCCTTTGGCGACGTATATCATTTCACCATCAAGACAAGCAAAGACACAATGGAGGTTTGTCTTACCAACTTGTCTGAGCTCATCAACCATCATATCTATCAGGTCGCAGTGAAGGTGCTCAAGGTTGATCCTGGGAGAGCTATAGAGAAAATAGAGAAGGTCAGTTATATCTAGGTGGAGTGTGACGACTCAAATCACACTTTGCTCAATGGTCTATGTAGGCGATGCATCGGGAACTCGACGTTGTTAGAAGCTAAGACACGAAACACGCTCAGTGTTTGAAGACAACGACTAAAGATTATTATACCTAAGACACGAAACACGCTGAAGAACGTATCGTAAGAGACGGCGAGATAGAGAGAGACAAAGACCATACCTCAGTGTTTGAAGACAACGACTGAGGTATGAGGGAATGAGGTGTTGCGTATTATATACAGGATGGTGAATTCATGTGATAAGTAGAAAAAGGAAATTGTACAGTATGATGATGAATTGATGACGACGATGACTGAGTTGATGACGACGATGACGTTGCAACACACCCCCACAACATGACAATGTTGAAACTATCTAGAGAGAAGAGAAAGACTGGACTGATGACGAAGGAACAATGGACGAGGTAGGCACTTGGTGAAAATGTCGGCGACGTTTTTGTGAGTGGATAACCATTCGGGCTTGAAGGTCCCGGCTTCGATGTGTGCACGGATGAAGTGATAATGTAGATCGATGTGCTTTGTGCGGATGTGATTGGCGGCCTCCTCAGACAAGGCGATGGCACCAGCGTTATCAGCAAACAAGTGAAGTGGGAGAGTGAGAGGGATCTTCAAGCATTTGAAGAACGACGTGAGCCACAGACCGTCCTGGATGGCTGCGGTGAGTGCCATGTAGTCGGCTTCGGTGGAGGAGAGTGCGTGAGTGAGTTGCTTTTTGGATGAGTGAGAGACAGGACCGCCATTGAAGAACCAGATGTAGCCTGAGATAGAAATCCGGTCCTCAGGACAACTGGCCCAGTCCGAGTCGCTAAAACCGTGTAGTTCTGGAGTCGCATTGACACCCCCATAGTGTGTGCGAAGACCAATGGTACCGGCAAGGAAACGGAGAACGTGTTTGGCTGCAGTATAATGACGAGGTTCAGGAGAGGAGTTGTGTTGGGCTAGTTTCATGACGGCGACGGCGATGTCGGGATGAGTGTACATGGCGAGGTAGAGTAATTCACCGACGATTTTGCGGTATTCAGAGGTGAGGTTCTCGACGTGTGGATGCATGTCAGTGTCACGTCCGAACGGGAAGTGAGGATCCATGGGAAGAGTGACGGAGTTGCAACCAAGCATACCATGCTCTTCGAGGAGATAAGTGATGTAGTCTGTCTGGTGCATCCATAGTTCGCATGTAGTCCTGTTCCATTCGAATTGAATGCCAAGGTGTTTCGACACAGGACCAAGATCAGTAATGCCGAAGCGTTGTGCAATCTGACCTTTGATCCAGACAAGGAACGGACGATTGCTGGCAGCAGCGAGTCTATCGTCAACATGCCACGCAATGATGCAAATGATCCTCTCCCCCTCCCCATTGACATGGTCATACACAAAGACAGCGTAGTCAGCCTCCACGCGAAGAAAGCCCAGGTGAGTAAGAACTTCTCTCAAAAGTTCGTACCAGTCGTAGGCTGCTTGCTTCAGGCCATAAAGCGAAGACAGCAAGTGACAGACAAGTATCCCCCCACTCGCCGCAAAACGCTCAAACCCAGGTGGTTGGCGCATGTAGACGTCCTCCATCAATTTGCCCCACAGGAAGGCACGCTTCGCGTCAAAGGCGTCGAGCTCCCAATTGTTGTGAGCTGCCAGAGCAGAGATGATGCGAATGGATGCCGCCTTGGCGACAGGTGCGAATGTCTTCCCGAAGTCAATGCCAGGCACCTGTGAAAAACCCTGTGCCACGAGCCTGGCCTTAAAGACTGACCCACCCTTCAGATCCTCATGAAACTTGAGCACCCACCGACAGCCAATGGATTTGTGATCAGGGGGGAGCGGGACAAGCTCGTAAACATTCATCTCCGACATCAGGTTCATCTCCCGTTTCATCGCGGCAAGCCAGGAATCCCGATCCGAACGATGCATGGCTTCGTCGTAGGTGTTGGGAGGGATCTTCATATTGTAGCCAGGGGCCTGCGGATTACGACGAGTATCACTGCGAATGGAGATGCACGCCATCTCTGCGACAATCAGATTAGCGAGGACGTGAGGAAAACCCACTGATTCGTCATCGGCGCATATGGCATCATCGTCAATGACATCTGTAGTTGTGAGAGGATGAGATGGGGCCGGGAGGAGAACAGATTGAGTTGCAACGGGGACGGGAGGCACAAGGGAGGGTGCACCATCTGCAGGCGGAACACCCTGAATGTGGGCCAGTCGTAGTTCGCACTGGCGATTAAGACGCGCAGTGTCTTTGGCAAGCTGCTCGTGAAAAAGACGACCTTTCTCGGTGGGATTGTGCGACCGGCCAGAATGACGAACAGGCTCAACAGAGGCAGGGATTGGAGCAGCAGGAGGAACTGATGCAGTGGGAGAAGGAGAGACAGGCAATGGAGCGATGTCGTCATCTTCATCATCGCTATCCATGACAGGGAAGGGGCGATTCGAGAAGGATTCATTGAAGATGATGTCGCGAGAGTTGAAGAATGTGCCAGAGGTGGAATCACGACAATGCCAAGCCTTTACCCCTGGTGGATACCCCATGAATATGGCCTCGCGAGAACGCGGCCCCAGCTTCTCCTGCAGTTCGGCTGGAATACGAACAAAGCATCGCGCACCAAAAACCCGGAGATGAGAGACATCGGGTTTCTTACCATGCAGCATCTCGTGAGGTGTCATTCCCAGTAGAAGGGCACGAGACTCAGTGCGATTGAAGAGATAGGCTGCACAAAGAGCCGCCTCCCCCCATAGAGAACGAGGTAGACGTGCATGATCGAGCATGGCATACATCCTGCCCTCAATAGTGCGCAGCACCTGTTCGGCCTTACCATTCTGCTGATGCGCATAAGGTGCGGACAGTTGTCGCACGATTCCCGCAGACTCAAGCTCCGCCGTAAACACAGCATTCAAGAACTCACCCCCATTGTCTGACCGAAACACCTTCACCCGCGAGCCTGACTGAGTTTCCCAACGAGCACGAACAAGACGCCATGCATCAAGAGCTTGATCCTTGGTGACCAGGAGCTGAAGATTTAGGATGTGCATATGATCGTCGAGGAAGACGATAAAATAGCGCTTGCTGTGAGGAGTGATGACAGGGATTGGTCCACAGAGGTCAGAATGAACGATGTCGAGGAATTTGGCTGCGCGAGGAGATTCAGATGGGGGGGTGAGGGCGACGGGGATGTTTCCCCATGATGCAAGACTCGCACTTAGACAAGGTAGAACCTGGGGACACGGATGCACCAGTGGCGAAGAGAGGAAGGCGACAGACAGCTTCACCACCAATGTGCCCGAGACGAGCATGCCACAAGTCAAGAGTGGGAGTGATGTGCATAAATGCAGAGAGATCAGGCAGAGACGGCGGAAGGCTGGGTGTGACTGAGGACTGAGTCGATGGGGCAGGCAAAAACTTGAGATTGACATAGCAGAGGTTGTTTGCCATTGGGATCGCCCCAAGTTCAGTCCCTCGATACACAAGCTCACAGCGAGGCGGAGACGCGCGAAAAACACAGTCCCAACCCTTGCTGAGCATCCAGCCCACAGAGAGCAAGTTCAACATTGCAGAAGGTGCATGCAGGCAGTTCGAGAGATGGATACGATGGCACTTGCCACCAATCGACAAGATGGCAACACAATCACCACGACCGGAGGTACTCAGGCTGCCATGATTTGCAGTGCGAACAGTTACGGTGTCAGCGGTTGAGTAGGACCAGAAGTAAGAACGGTCCTGAATGAGAGTGGTTGTGGTTCCTGAATCGAGGATGGTGTTGAAGCCAGCGGCGATGATGCAAGAGAGAGCTGCAGTGTCTGTGGTGTACTCCGTGTCTGGCACCTCAACAATGGAGGCGCAGGAGAGATCAGCGAGGAAGGAGTCAGCAGCATCCATAGTACCTGCAAATGCAGTAATAGCGGTAGAAGGAGGAGCAGTTGGTGCGGGAGCAGAAGGAGGGACGATTGCAGCAGCAGCCGTTTCTTTCTCCTTCTTCTTCCCCTTCATCCAAGGAGCTTGTCCTTCCATACCACCGCCCTTCGCGTAGCAATGCGCATGATCATGGTCACCTTTATTACAGCCAACAGTAGTGCAGAAAATGCCCTCAGGATTGTGACGATGTTTGCGAAGGCCAGTGATGGAGTTGACATTCCCACTGGCTGCGGAGGATGACGTAGTAGTGGCATTTGCATACTCCGAACCAGGTGCACCGCCAGTGAGAACATGCTCGTCGAGAATGTGAGCAGCCTCAGCCGAAATGCGGGCAACACATGTGTCGAAGGCGGAAGCTGAGGGAAGCGACGGCAGGGAGCCAACAGTGGCAGAAGAACCGGCAGAGCCAGCAGTGGCAGAAGCAGACACAGAGGATGGGATAGATGCGTAGGTAGGCGTGGGGAGAGTCAGCGTGATGAGAGCCTTGAACTGGGGCCATGTCCCAGAGTGAGGCAGACCACGTAAGAGTTGGAAAACGGCCTCGGCGTCAGTGTAAACCGCCCCCATGCGAAGCAGATGTTCGCGAAGCACACAGTGCTGGCCTAGATAATTAGAGGCATCCGCGGCGTCCTTCATTTGGAGCGCATACAGGCTCTGACGCACAACATGCTGAGATCCCATATCCACCCGGCCGAAGTGTTCTGCAAGAGTCTTCCAGGCGTCACGAGCAGTCACTGAGTGATGAGTCGAGATGAGCTGTTGGACAGTGATGGAGAGTTGACGAGTGATGATGGATTTAGCTTTGAGATCGGCGATGAGCCATTCACGAATGGCTTTTGACTCAGCAGCGGTAGGGAGTGACGGATCAGCCGCGATAGGTTTGAAAGAGGCATTACCCAAGACATCATCGGGATCAATGGTGTCCGTAACATGACACCACTGATCCTCAATACCAAGGGCATAGGTAACCTCCCGTTTCCACGCAAAGTACGTATCCGGGCCCGTCAACTCCGGGATGTGGTCGAGCTTCCCCATGTCAAAGAAAGACGACGAAAAATGTTCAAGCGAGACACTGAAACAAGGGCGCGTGTCGGTATGTAGCTCGTGAAGATTTCGTTCAGAAATCGCGGCTCATAACCTGTTAGAAGCTAAGACACGAAACACGCTCAGTGTTTGAAGACAACGACTAAAGATTATTATACCTAAGACACGAAACACGCTGAAGAACGTATCGTAAGAGACGGCGAGATAGAGAGAGACAAAGACCATACCTCAGTGTTTGAAGACAACGACTGAGGTATGAGGGAACGAGGTGTTGCGTATTATATACAGGACGGTGAATTCATGTGATAAGTAGAAAAAGGAAATTGTACAGTATGATGATGAATCGATGACGACGATGACTGAGTCGATGACGACGATGACGTTGCAACAGACGTGTGGCTTAGACTGTCAAAATATCCAACTATCGTGCCGCTACTTGACATCGCACACGTCGGGTCTCAATTGCCAGCTCTCATTTCTCAATGGATGCCCTCTGGGACATTATATACGTACCTCGAGCACAGCACACTTACCGCTTCCGCTAAAGTTGAATTGGCGAGTCTCTTGTTCCCAATCACACTCGCCAAGCATTGATCGTTTTATGCTACAAGGTCATGGGCGTCGCTGAGGGCTTGGGGCATCGTTCGTATATTTCTATCTTATTGATTTTTTTGTTCTTGATGTCCATTCAGTTCACTCGGAGAATGTTGTCCACGGAGACCTTCATCCCGTATGTACGGTCGTCTGTGGATGTTGCACTCTTTCATAGGCCTCAGGGAAATGTGCTCATAGATGACTTGGGGCGTCCGCGTCTCACAGATTTCGGTCTCGCAACAGTCGTAGGAGACCCAGACATGCAGTGGAGTCCTTCGACCGTATGTTACAACTTCAATCCTCAATGGCGGGCGCCTGAGGTCATCGGAATCAATGGTGACCCTGAACTACCGGCTTTCAAGAGCGATATATATTCTTTTGGCGGTGTTATGCTCTTTGTGCGATCTGGTTGTCCCTCTTTTAGCTTCAACCTAAGCTTTTTCCTCTCAGGTGATCTCGGGGGATATGCCATGGAAACATAAGGGGGCATTTCAAATTGTCGCTGGGCTGGCAGAACGAACCAACCCTGCCAGTGCGCATCCCGACAATATTCTAGACGATCACTGGGTCTTGATTCAGAAATGCTGGTCTTGGAACCCATGGGATCGCCCGAGGGCTGTGGAAGTGCTTGGATGTATCTACCAGTTTTGTATTACCCATTAGTCCGCCTCACTTACTGAAACCCGCTAGCCATACGCATGACGGGACTTGCAATTGAAGAGTAAGTCTTCTTCCATCGTGTGCCTTCATCCTTCGTCACACTTTGCAGCAATACCCTAATCGACTTCACGTCTCAAATTTTTGACGCGTTGAAGCTCGGACGTCCATGCGCATCTAAATCATTTGGCGCAGTTTATCGGTGCACTATCAAGACCAGCGAAGGCACAATGGAGGTTTGTTTGTATTACCTGTTCGAGTTTATCAACCATCCAACTAATATCCATCAGGTCGCAGTGAAGGTGCTCAAGATTGATCCTGGGAGAGCTATGGAGAAAATTGAGAAGGTCAGTCACATCTAACTGGAGTGTGACGACTCAAAATCACACTTTGCTCAATGGTCCATGTAGGCAATGCGTCGGGAACTCAAGGTGTGGCTTAGACTGTCAAAACACCCAACTATCGTGCCGCTACTTGGCATCGCATACATCGATTCTCAATTGCCAGCTCTCATTTCGCAGTGGATGCCCTCTGGGACATTATATATGTACATCAAGCAAAATTCACTTAACGCGTCCGCTAAAGTTGAATTGGCGAGTCTCTTGTTCACCAATCGTGTTCACCAAGCATTGATTAGTTTTATGCTACAAGGTCATGGGCGTCGCTGAAGGCCTGGGTCATCGTTCGTATATCCCTATCCTGTTGTTATTTTTGTTATTGATGCCTATTCAGTTCACTCGGAGAACGTTGTTCATGGAGACCTTCATCCCGTATGTACGGTCGTCTCTGTGGATGTTGCACTCATTCACAAGCCTCAGGGGAATGTGCTCGTAGATGGTTCAGGGCATCCACGTCTCACAGATTTCGGTCTCGCAACAGTGGCAGGGGACGCTGAGTCGCAGTGGGGTACGACAACTGCGGCAGGCGAACTCAATTTTCGATGGCGTGCACCTGAAGTCATTGGAATCGACTGTGGCCCTGGAAGACCGACTTTTGATAGCGATATCTATTCTTTTGGTGGTGTCATGTTCCTTGTGCGATCTCTATGTTTTTTGCAGCTCTTTTCTAAGTCTTTTCTCTCAGATCGTCTCAGGGACTATACCATGGAGAGAGAGGAAAAACTCATTTCATATCATGTGCGAGCTATCGCAAAGAGCGACTCCTGCACGTCCCGACAACATTCCTGACGATCACTGGAACCTGATTCAAAAATGCTGGTCTTGGGACCCCGTGGGTCGCCCAAAGGCAACGGAAGTTCTTCAATACATCAATCAATTTGCTCAGTGTCAGGTGAATAGCTCGTAGTTGGCGCGGTTTGGTTTCAATACTCATAAATTATACTGAGATTATGACAACAAGTACAATTCGGTCTTCCTCGCCAATGTCACCAAGCCAAGCCGCTCCCTCTACTTCTCTAACGCGCCATATCTTCCCTTCGGTCTCAACCCTGGTGAGTACCTACTGGTGCATCGTCTCATGCTTACTCATCCTTCCATGCGTGAAGTCACTTTCGGAACCTTTCAATGTTTTGATTTTCGGGGAGACTGGAGCAGGTAAAAGTTCAGTCATCGATCTGATTTTGGGGCGAGATGCTGCAAAGACGTCACAAGACCAAGAAACCCCCACGCTCGTGCATACCTACCATGAAGTCAGTCTCGGAACCCACCGTTTCAAACTTTGGGAAGTTCCGTCGATCAAATCAATGTGTTTTTTCCAGACCTTATTTTCGAAATGGCGCCTGAAAAAGTCATACAAGAGACTGTGCAAATCTGATGGAGTATATCTTCTCTTGTATTGTATGAGGGGATCAAGGACCCAGAGAGTGCTGGTCAGGAATTACAAATCATTTACTGATATCGTCGGCTCGACCGCCGGGCCAGGTCGCATACCAGTTGCCGCTGTGGTCACCTCCTTGGAAGATCATCCCCAGAACATGGATCAATGGTGGACGAGTAACAAGGACAATCTGGAACGTCTTGGGATGCGGTTCTCCGCACACGCTTGTATCACTTCCCTCCCCAATGATCCAAAAGCATCACCCGCCATGCAAGCACGTCGACAGCGGTCAGAGGATGTTATCCGCAGCCTCCTCTATCAGTCCTATCAAGCGGGCAGTACTGCTGTCAGCGCCAATATAGTATCCGCTTCTTGAAATAATTATGGTTCTCGAGTGTTAGCCTCTGTAGGGTCAGTCAGTACGCGTGCCACGTGATGATACTCCAGCTTATATACTTACCATATACTTACCATTGCAGCAATGAATCATGAATGGTCATTTGTACTACTTAATTAATTGCCAACCTACAACCTAATACCATCGCAGCGCCGCGATTAGGCATTTGACCAGAGTTTGACAATGCACAGGTTCGTGTCATTAGAATGCATTTTTGCTACAATTGTAGCGTTCTCCCCTCCTCTGCAGTACTGCATCTTGATGCATGCATGATGCATCCCTCTTGTTGATGCATTCCTCGCTGACCCACCACCACATTTTTTAGACTGAGGAAATTTGTCACTACACCCAAAACATAGCCATTTCCGGTCATCTCCTGGATCTCAACATTTCCCACACTCCTTCCCAGCACATTCCCGCCCACCACCATACCATATCCACCTATCTAGTATAGAGAAGTATTAGTGTATGTTATATATATATAATAGGTCACAATAGAACGCTTTTTGTCCCAATACAAGCTCCAGAGATCTGTACATATAATACAGGAAAACATATTAAAAACACATCCGCATTTTTGCCCTTTCAATTGTAGAATGTCTTAGCACACTAGTTATATGTTTTTGAGTATATATGAACCCATTCCACCGCTTGTTTGGCCCTACAGCACTAGATGTAATATGCACACAAACAATAACAAATAGCTTCGCATTTTTTCAGTTTTCACTATATAGACTTGCAAATATGATCCCTAACAACCTTCAAATAGTATATACAATACATGAGCAGCACAGGATCACAGGTCTAGTCCCTGGGGTGCTGTATTGCTATCCTCCCCTGATGGTTCATCTCCTGGAAATTTTTTGCCTGGGGCTCTGGCGGCTGGCCTTCCAGGGATGTAGGGACTATATTTCTAGGTGTATATGGAGTACATACATGTCATAAAAATATGCTAACAGTAACAAGATCCTCCTCTGTATACCACTTCCTCCTGCTTGCAGTATGGGTGTATATTTTCGCAATTTTGATCATCACTGACTCAGATGCCTTGTCAGATATTCTGTTCTAAGTAGGATTTATTTCTGGCGAAGGGCCATTTACGTTTGTAAGTTCCGGTCTTCCATAAATCCTTAGAGCAATGATCTAGAGTCCCACACTTGTAGCATATATATACTCATAACTTGCTCGGTGATTGAACAGGTTACAGTATAACTTACAGTCCTCGCTAGCTCGAGCTCGAATGTGGTAGAGTGGTTTACATTATGCAGAATCCGTAATCTTACTTGAGCCCTCTTATGTGAACCCAATAAGTTGGCTGAGTGAGTAGAATCGAATCATCAACTTGACGTGTTGTGATCACGTGTTGAATAATATGTAAGCGCTGGAGCAGTGGCAGCCCTAAATTACTAATGCCGCATCTGAGCTCATCAATATTTGCAGCCGTGACCTCCCTCCTTTATTTCCCAAGCTTTCACTCGTCCAGCATGTCCATACCTGAGTGTCATTAATTGTATATTTTACCAATCGCTGAGATACCCTGGATATGAAGCAAGAAAAGCGTGGACAAGAGCCACCGTCGCCCATATACGAGTCTCTACCTCCGCCCTGGCTACCTAAGTCTCACAGAACTGCTGATGTCGGTGAGCACCCTCAGCTACGTAAGGAATCCTACCAAATCATTCTCACGCATGTCTAGGATACCCTGGTTTTCATCCGCCCCGCCCAGGACAGGACGAGGATGTCTTGTCCGACAAACATATAAAGGACGGCTTCTTGTTACCCCTTCCCGTGCCTGTAAGCTTGAGGTTGATAAATGTCAAATTTGGTGGCTGATGATGATCAGGATGAGCACCAAAGCGCTGCAGTTATATTGCTACAGCAGGATGCAAAGGGTGGCCGCATGTTCGACCAGAGCGTACTCGCAGGCCTCGAGCACCTCATGAATGATATCTTTACTCGGAAGACAGACAGTGCGGTTGCTATACAGTAAGCTGAATATCTCGGTGCTGAATTTCGTCCAATGGTTTCGTAGGTCATCAGCATTCAAGATTCCTTCACGAGTGACCATGAGTGATACCAAGCGACAGACCTGGTTCGCCGAACTCGCAAACCCCGATGTGCCCTTAAGTAAACTCGGGAAAAGTGTGCCACATGGCGCCAAAGGACACGATCTACTCGACCTTCTTCATACCAACAACGTTGCCATACCTCGTGCGGTCTGGTTTCTTCGAGTGTTCGGCGCCAACGAGACTGTGAGTGCTGATGTAGTATTTCAAAACTGCCTGATTTATATAATAAAAGGCTGGTTTGAGAAACAAACCGTCTTATAATCCCACCCAGTACAGCGTAGATTGGGCGATAGTGGTGACAAGCTATATGAAGAAACAGCTTGCTGACATTGCTCTACCGAGCGCACCTAGACCTGGAATGAATATCAAACAGACATTTAAGGGCGTTCTTTCTGATGCAGAAAGCCGGGACCGATGGGTTTCCCGTTTCACGTACTGGTACAGTGTTTGATTTGACTATCCAAATATTCGCTAACAAAGTCAGCCTGAGACTATTGCGACCGTTCTATGATGAAGGTCTCGTAGATCATCGCACTTTCCTCACATGGATCGTCCTCCAGATGGCGGCCTGCAACCTTGCTCAAGCAGGATTTGTAGCACATTTGGCTGATGAGTATCTCGATGGAGTTCTTGAAAAGCGCCCACTCGCGAAACCCCTTTTAGACGCATGCATCGCGAAATTGAACGAAGTACGTTTTATGGCCACATGCATTCATTTATCACTAACCATAACAGGTCAGGACGACTTCCGCTCAAGGTCACCTGAATAAGCTTGAAGAGATTCTGAAGTCTCTGATTCAGGTATGCATCACCCTCCACATTACTATCACATACATAAAGATCCAAAATCAGCGCATTTGTGTAGCCCTTCCGGACACACTCGTTTCTCCCAGTACATGGCTAGCGCATTCATCGCTCCTGTGTTCTGCACTTGCGGGCCCTGCTGATAATGGTCCTAGTGACTGTCGACGACGTGATTTTCAGCAGTTGATTTCAGATAATGTGATAGATATCCAGCGTCGCAATGATGCCATGCTATTTCGCAATCTCCCCCCGCGAAAACTCGAACGCCTTGGGTCCCTGGTCGTTGATATTCAAATTCTAAATTCGATCTGCAGTAGCACGGACATGTCTACTATATCGTTTTTCTCTTCTCAAATCCCTGATTGCACATCAAGCTCAAGCTTTGTGGACAAACTCGACACTTTGTTAACGTGGGCTGTGACGCCACTGCAGTATGGCTCTCATCGTCCGTACGCAGCTGTGACCCTTCTCCGAACATATCATGAACGTAATGCACGCCGCGAATCATCTTCAGCCACCCTTCACGATCACCTCTTCGATTGGCTCGACTCCAAACCTGTTGTCCGGGAAGCTGGCAATCTCAGGGCAGTAGCGAGTCTGTTCGGGAAATTAATGAAGAATGGGCTCTTTGATTACGCAGTTTATGTGCAGAGACTCGTTGCGAGAGGCGAGGAAGGACTCTCTTTGAGCGAAGTATATTGTATGCCATATCAACGTTGTTCTCTGACTCAAATTATTCTTCAGCCTGACGGAACGGCTTCCTTTCATCGTAATTTCCTTCGCTGGATACCCTTACACAACACGACATCATCTCTTTCAAACCAGCGCAAAGTTATCGTTTACGGAGCGCGTGCACGACAGACCCCTGAAGATGTCTGTGAACGTGAGATGCGAAGGGAAATCCGCGCAATCTTGCCACTTGTGTTTGGTGGTATGTAGGATTAACAGTTTCATTTGGTTTCTATTCCTAATGAAGCATAGGCGACACCTTTCCGCCTTCAGTTTCTATGTCATCTCTCCGAACCAGCTGTCCTACTGTGCTCGGCGCACCATGTTTTGAACAAGTGCGAACGATTAAACAGTGGTTGCTTCCGAATTTACACAAATTTGCCTCCAGGTACGCAAAATCAAATCTTTCATTTGTTGTGTTGACGGAACGCGCAGATCGCAGTCATTAGATGAGATCACCACTCTGAAGACATACAGTACAGCAGTCGAACTCCTCAGGTATACTCATAGCTATGGCTCCTTACTGGAGGTATGTTCTGCTCCTTCCAAAGTCTGAATTATTGACGGCTCTTATGTAGCTGAGTCTCTCGGTCTTGTCCCAGACATCTCACGCAGAATTATTGACTGCCGTCGGGGAGGTTTTCCACCGCTTCGCAACTATATGGACGGCAATGAACGTCACTGGCATGATTACTTCCACACTCTATTCTACCTATTTGCTCTGGCGAACGCAAGGGGGAAAAACCAGATCTCTCCTGACCTTGATTATTGAGATGGACGATGGACGACGGCTGGATGCGACGGCCAAAACTCAGGTGGAGAACGACATCGCGGCATTCACACACGCGCTAGCTCCTAAGACAGACCATCCAGAAGCCGTTCCGTCAGTGATGCCCGAAATTTTACTTCTAGCTGAAGATTCCAAGCCGGACGCTCCATCAATTCTCGCAAACAGCCTCTGGTACAGATATCGCACGTCCGGAGACTGGGCATGGAAAGTCTGGGACAATATTGTTGCTTCGTTACGCCAAGTTCCCGTCATGAGCGAGGACCACGAGCGTCGTCATACATATGCACTTCGCTATGGTCAGTTTCTACTCAATGTCGACCATCACCTTCCTGGCGGCATCGATGATGACGTGCTCCAATGGTTTCTCGGTACTGGAAAAAGTGAAGTGCTAGGATTGACGCTTGAAACCTGGGATGTACTTAGAGTCGTCCTTCTCTTCCTATGCGTCCACGGAGCGCTATCGACAACCACACTGCTTCAAGGTCTAGTTTACCCTGCCTGGCAACTGGGAGCCGATGCAGGCCCTCTCTACCAGCCACAGAACATGGAAACGTTTATACAGGCAGCCAGTGAGCTTTTTGACGCTCTCGTTCTCCAGGAGGAGTGTTTCATCAGCCCAATTGTCCCACAAGAGCTCCTTGACGCACAACGGATCCACACTTGGAGACAGAATGCCTTCCGGGAACCTCATTTCACCCTTCTTGCCAGTAATATACCGAATTTAGTGCTCCTGGAACACAATAATGTCGTTTCAGATGAACTTCGCGGAATTGCGCGAGACCTTCGCCTGCGGACGTGCGAGAGTCGCGATATCAGACAATCATGCTATCGCAATCTTGACGCTGTCCGCAGGGGCTTCGAGCATCCGATTCAGTCGGGAATGGTTGCAGAAACGCTTTGCGAACCGCTTGTCAACGCACTGAAAATGATTTTGAGTGAATCAAACGAAGGTACGTGGAAAATGCGGTATAGAATGACTCTGAAATTCACATTCAACCGTGGATGCAGATGTTAATTCGTTTTTAAGCACTGGGATATCATCCGTCCTGAGCCCGTGCACACTAGCGGCGACTGCAGTTCAGCTGCAGTTTGGGCTGAGGCAACTCGGAAGGGCACTTGCTTGTGAGTCGACGAAACAGGGTGCAAGCGCCTCGCTTGACAAGATGACGTCCTTGATCTTCCACCATTCGATGGCCTCGGAAGAAGCGTACTTCATCGCGGAGATAGCGAGGGGCGTCGATGGACCAGTGGCGATTAAAGTAAGTGGTTTTATACTCGGATTTGACGTACACTGAAAGCGGCGAGTAGTTCATAAATAACGGCCTCAAGAGTATCGTTGATATCCTTAATCGAGCCCCTGCTCCTTCGACTCCCGAATCATTACTGATGCGGGCTAGCCGTGCAGGCGAGGTGCTTCGCGTACTATCACATGTCTCAGAGCCACTGCGAGAGGAAGGAACTGGACTAGATCTTGATGTCTCAACGCAAGAGCGGCTTGCAAAAACCATTCTGGAGTCATTTCAATTCGCAAATGCGACGTTTTCCAAAACGACTGATCAGTCTCTGCGCGTTATCACTGAAGCTGTCATATTTTTGGCTCGGCTCCTTCAATTTGACCTTGGTTTCCTCGGGACACGGACGACACACTTTCGGGAAACGTGTGAGAAGATGACGCCAGTTCTCTTTGACCTTGTCGTGGTATGTACATGACGTATTACATATGCGAGCTCTGGAATAACATGATCGCAGATTCATGCATGCGGCCCTGCACACGACGCCGTTGCATTCGCGCTTCTTCTTGATACCTTGTACTTTCTCATAGACGGTATGCTGACCTCCAATCGCTATGTTCTACCTCGCTTAAACGCAGTTCTCAGATCTTTTCTTACACTCCAAAACTTCATCGCCAGACCCGTTCAAGTATTACCCCACGAAACTTCAGTCACCCCATCTGCATTCCCTCCCTAGTTCACATCATGTACGACTTCTGACTCTCTTCCCACATCTCCGGCCGAACGCAGTTGTCCAAGACCTCGCCCACGCTCATCGAGACAGCACAGGCCTCCTCGTCTATGGCGCACCCGTTCAAAACCGCCCATGGGAATGGATTGAGAACCTCGACAAAGATGATGGCACGATCCGAAACAATGCCTCTCTGTCGCTTGAACTGTTCGGGGCGAAGGCCACAGGCGAGCATTTGATCGGCTATATGCAGGATGAAGAGCGTTGCATACCAATGAGACTAGAAGGTGTCTTCGAGGACAAACTAACGGCCGAGAGCGTCTTTCGTCGAGACTGGCGCGAAACACGACTTCCAGCGCACTCCGACGTCCGTGCTGGGGAGCGTGGTGTAGGAGAGGGGTTAGACGAGCTGGGAACTCTGCCTACTTTTGGGCTGCAGAAGCCAGGATCGAGAAGGGTGTCGCCTGCCTCGTCAGTGCGGTCTCGGGGATCGGTCAGCTCGGTACGTCGTAGTCCAGCGTCGCTCTCGGGCAATCGGTCCGCCGTTTCTACGAGGGAAGGTACCGGGGAGTGTGGTAGTGGTTCTGGTGGAACGGCAGGGCGCAAACGAAAGGCTTCAGCCTCTGTGGATGATGACGACGAGGTCGAAATAATTGAGGGGCCTGTACCAGCAAACCCGAAGAAACCCAAAGTGAAGCCAAAACCAAAGAAAAAGTAGCTATATACCTTCCTAACCCGTTTTGCTCAAATGCTAATCAGCATGTTGTCTTGTTTACATTGTGTCTGGTATAATAATGCCTACAGTGAAGGTGTTGTACCATAGTTTATGTAATTAGTTTATGGTATCTACAGTATTACGAACAACCGCCGGCATCGGGTGCTATGGCGTGGATCACGTGATGCTGTGTTGCTGCGCGTTCATAGTTTTGTCTCCTATTTACAGTTCTTTTCACTACTATGGCGACCTCTGCTTCATTTGACGGCGTTGTTGGTCTTGAAATATCAAAGGAAGAGATTGTGATTATCGTCGGAAGCAGCGCATTGAGTGCATATGATCGCAGACGTACGTGATGCAGCACGGCATATGAGCATCAGGAAAAATTGGTCATGGCATCCCAGTAATTAACCGGCGACAACGTCAATATTTACATAGTTCAATTCACCCTCATTCACCTCGCGCGGATCTCATTCAAAACGCTGGCACAACTATCATTTGAGACGAACTTCCTGTAAGCAACAACCGCGTGGGAGAGCATTGATGAGCCTCTTCTGTACAATCTGCAATCGGCCAGGAATACGGAACCGACTGAAGGGGTGTCCTTGTACATATGTATGATAGAATATACACACAACGTAGAAGGATGAATTATTGGCATACAGTACGCCGAAGCTGATTATCGAGGGAAAAATCCGTCAAATGGACCCGCCTGCTGCCCACGAATATTAGAAGACTCCGGGCGAGTGTCGGGTCGTCCAAGGACGCTCCCGGCAATGGAAACCATGTCCTTGACTACAAAATTTACAACTGGTTTTCCTGTAACCTCCTTCCGACATCCCGGACAGGTATACTCCGGCTGTTGTTGTCGGGAATTATTATACATTGCCTGCAGTTGCATCTGAATCGGATGCGAGACGTAAGAACCAATGATGTTAAGAATTTGAGGAAAATCCCGAGACACGGGTTTGCGGTACACGTTGTATGCGGGATGTGCGCGAATATGTTTGGTGAGTGTTTCGTCGAACCAGCCTTTGAGGCATCCTTCGCAGTAACAGTGTCCGCAGTCAAGGAGACTAGGGCAGAAAGGTTGGTACACAGAAAGCGAGTGAAAATGAGAACTTACAGGTAAGGAGAGTACATCAAATGCGCGCATATATCGCAAGACAGCATGTCGTCCAACTTGGTAGCATCCTAAATAGATGACTTAGAGAGCATGAAAAAAAAAAACGGAAAAGAGGACGTACAATGGACAATTCTGATGTGCCTTTCGCTTCTAAAGCAGCAAGTTTCTCCTGCTGTGACTGGATCACCTTATGACGGGCATTAATTTCTTGAGATTGTGCGGCAAGCTCTTGACTTTGCTCCTCGAGACGCTTCCTCGAATTGTCAAGTTGTATGCGCTGGCCAGCGACCTGCCTCACTAGGTGCTCGTTCATCTTACGAACTCCCGTCAGTGCGGGATTGAAATTCAGACAATCAGAGAGACATACCTGCTTCAATTTCGAATTCTCTCGCTGCCAAGATGAGCCATCCTTTCCCGGCGCCTTGGGAACCATTGGTCCTTCATCAGACGACGAGAATATCTCCAGAACCTCGCCCATCGGAAACGGCTTCTTGGAAAGCTTCCTTTTGAATCCTGATGATGGTCTAATTTTGCTCGGTGGGGCATTCTCGTCATCCGAAGACAGAATGATGACTTCAGGGATAGTAGCCACGTTTGATTTTGGTTTCGAGCGGCTGGCTACATTTCGTGTAGGAGATGTATATCTTTCTTTTGCGTGTAGATGAGAACACTGTTGGCTGGATGAGCGTGTCGCAGGCATGACGCAGTTAGAAAGAAAAATAGAGAGTTGTAGGTGTCGTGAATTAAGGAGAAACGACTTGTACCTAAGCGCTAAAACACATAAGCTTAAGTACCGTGACTTGTGGACCGAAATTCTGTGGCCGTGAATGGGTGAACCTTCTATTTGTACAAATATGGCAGTCCCTACCTATCCGTGGCCAGTTTGTCTCAGTTTTGAAGGCCGCTGTGTCGGTTTGTTCATTCAGCGCTCAGTACAAATCAAACAACGACTTCGACGTGGCCAGCATCAGTGTAGTCGTGTCAGGCTATTACTACTACCAAGTACTTGTTGCTCGATTTGACAGGTTATTCTCCATTTAGTACTAATCATTATGAATCTCATAAGACGCTGCTGTCTCTGTAGATCCTCGATGTCTCCCCAAGATAAGATGCAATCCAATGAGAACCCTCGTTGAACAAGGTTAGCGAAGGTCCGCCTTATCGTAACCCAATATCATCGTTGATGAAGCTTACCGGGGTGGCAATAGAGCAGCTTCGCGTGAACTCCGAGGCAATGCAGCGGTTCCTGTGTACAGCACTGGGCTGCGCCCATGGAGCCATGATAAAAAGGGGCGTGCATTCTTTGCGATAATGCCCAACCGAACCTCCCCACCTGGAGGCTGGCTATCGTACTCCTTTCCAGATCATATTCAGTGTTACTCTGAACAGACAGAAACTCTTCATGGACTCGTCACTTGCTGACAAGTCACCGGTAACCTCTGATTACGATGGCAAACTTGTCGTTCAGCGCCCCACCCCTTCAAACACACGCAGATATACTCTGCTTTTGATCTTCTGCATCACGCAGTTTCTATATACGCTCACTAATTCGGCGTTGTTCTCAGCTATCCCTTTCCTTGTCCGGAAGTTTGGCTTCACCAAAAGCCAGTCAGTTTGGATCATCAGTGCGTACCAGTTGACTTTTGCATCCTTTCTCCTTATGGTGAGTTCTGCCTCCGTAGCTGATGAGAGGACTTTTACCACATATTTGCAGAGCGGAAAAATCAGCGATATCTACAACCCTAGTCAGTCTGACCGAGGCTGTCTTCGCGAGTGTTGAATTGATTTTTCATGAAGAATACACCTTCTTAACCGGAAAATTCATCCTTGGGGTAATCTCTATCGGCCTCGGTTTTGTCTCCGATGGTATCTTATTCCTTACACTGAGAGCCCTAAGTGGAATTGGTTGTGTTCCTTCGCTGCAGTCACGAAATTGAATGCTGATTTGATCATTGCAGCCGCATCTCTCACCATACCATCGGCTCTAGCCTTGCTCGTCGGACTTTTCCCTGAGCCCAGGCATCAAGCAGTAGCTATTGCAGCGTTTGGAGCTTGGGGGGCAATTGGCATCGGTGAGTGACCTCTGCTTTGTAATGCGGTCTAGGTATTCACGATGAGATTTCAGTGCTGGGTCTAATTACTGGTGCCTTTTTCGTCGAATATGTCAGCTGGAGCTGGGTATTTTGGTTTGTGTCGACGGTGATCATACCAACCACGCTCATTTCGGCGGTACTTATTCCTTCACAAAACAAATCTGTGGTTCGAAAGAGCGGTTTCACCAAATTCAGGAGTCTCGACATCACCGGAATATCAATTCTTACAGGTCAGTTCCAATTTCAAATCGTATGTTCACACCATAATGAACGCATGGTCAGTTACTGTTATACTCTTTATATTTGCTGTGACAACTGGGTCTGTTACGGGCTGGGGATCAGCCATGACACTAGCACCTTTGGCCATCTCCATCGCCATGACTGCTGTATTCTTTTACTGGGAGGCCCTCCAGCCAATTGAATGCGCAGCCGTGTTTGTCTGCTCGATTGCTCAAGGTCTCTCTAATTTACACTGATTCACAGACCGTCTTCCACGTGGTTCATTCCGAATTTCTCTGTTCTATTCGGAACGGCTCTTCTACCATATTTCTGGTGGGCAAACATATTCACCACCTATGTGTCCCTGTGGCAGGATGTTTACCAATGGAGCGCTATGTCCTCTGCTGTCCACATGTGAGTATAGACCGTATGATTCCATCAGATTGGTACAGTAATCTGATGATGCTAACGTTCTTTCAGGCTTCCAATAGGCATTACCGCCTTTGTCTTCAGTTTTGCCAATAGAGTCAAGGGACTCAGCAGCATGAGTGCCAAGTGGCCCATACTTTGTGGAGCACTAATGATGATGACGGCACTTGTGTTATTTGCCTTCGCCGACGGACCTGACAAGTACTGGTCGTTGGTGCTCCCCGGCTTCATCGTCGGTTCCGCCGGTGCAATGTTAACCAACATTTCTGCAAAGTGTGTGCCAATCTTATTCTCAGAGCACTCGGTTATATCAACTTACACAGCATCGCGATATTCCGAGCTACGCCCCCCTCCATGGCAGGCACTGTGGGCGCCATTTTCAATTGCGGTCTGCAACTTGGCTCCGCGGTTGGATTGGCTGCCGTCAGCTCTATTCAGGCGAGTGTGCAAAACAGAAATGGGGGGCCTTCAAATTATGAAGGCCAGTCTGCTGGCTTTTGGTTCATGCTGGCCTGCATTTCTATTGCTGCACTAGCCGTTCTAGTCTTCTACCACACCAACACGGCCCAAAATAGTGTCGAAGGAACAGATGTCTGTGGTGGAAGTGAAGCACATTTCAGTGACATTGCGAGAGGGGATGGTTCCTCGCTCTGAGGGAGAAGTAAAGGTGGAATCGTTGGATGCGACGAAAGAAGACACTCCGAATTGTGTGCTTCCCGCTCCATGAGGTGGAGGCAACAGGGAGGGATATTAAGTCTTGAAGACGAACTATGTTGCTCAGATGACAGGTTGTGCGTATTGATGCAGAATGTCGACAAGGCTTGGGATTAGGCTTGAAGAAATTGAGACTCACAGGGTTCTATTTATCTGCCTCAGTATTTTGGTTGACGTGGAGGCGGTGGAGCAACGGTGGCCTAAGTCAGAGCAGCGGATGCGTACAAGGAGAGTCGAGACGGACAATACTACCTATGACTCACTCCATGTGGAGATCTACCGGTGACTAGTACTATGTGTTGACTCAGCTACGGACACGACTGCAGGAGTACTCCGGGTATCACGGTGTGACCCTTGTGTTGAGTTTTTCGCAATTGCAAGTCTCAGACACGTCCGTCGAAGTACGACCAAACTCAGGTGCATAGGGAACCCGTAGATAACGCATAGCTAATACTGTGTATGGGAGGTGTTTTGGCTGGTGTACATGAATTGTAAACTACTCTTGTATACTACAGAAATATTACAAATCATACTGTGTGCTTTGTCAGTACTTCAGCGCTGAGCTCCGAGTTGCCGGTATACTCCACCCCTAGTCCAGCCTGAGCGGGGAGTGACATCAGAAGGGTCTTGATGAGGTTTATATATGCTTGAGAGTCGCACTACAGATGTCTTTATAACATCGGTACTATTACATAACTGTCGGCTACACGCTACAAGACACTATCTGAAATGCACCTTCCAAATAAACTAGTCTCCCGTAGGCAGTCCAATACTTAGAAGACAGTCATTCCTGCTATATCTGAAAAGGATGATGGGTGGTGCTTCATGATCGCGAGGACGAGGGCATGGGAACGGATATATCTTAACATACAAGTACAAGCTGAATCGTAGTAGAGTTCAGACTAAAAATGACAGAGAGAGAGTTGAGAAAGGACACTCGGCATGTGCAAGTAGGGTGTAGATGTGGACGAGACAAACGAGCATGAAACGCATGATATGATATCGATGTCCGAAGGAGATATGCGAAAAGCTAGTAACACATGCCTCAGCTTATTTCGATAATTACGTAAAGGAATATACGTGCCAAAGATGATCAACACTTGATCAATAACCACGGCCGTAACCTCCTGGATTGCCATTTCCACCTTGCTGGCCATAACCTTGCTGGCCACTGTAGCCGGTTGGAGCAAACCCGCCTCCATACCCCCCACCTTGAAAATTACATCAAGAATGGAAAGATACATGTAAAGTGGTGCTCACCTTGGTAGCCTCCATAACCGCCTTGACCGTAGCCACCTTGACCTCCAGCAAATCCGCCCTGACCTCCATAGCCAGGTTGCTGACCGTAACCACCGCCACCTGAAAACATGTTCAGGACCGTTGCTATGTTTGCAGACTTGCCACGAACCAGAGTAGCCGCCACCACCACCATAACCACCTCCAAATCCTGCACCTCCGCTGCCTCCGGTCCCGGAGCTGCGGGGATTAGCGAGATTTACTTTTATCCTCCTGCCGTCAAGCTCCTGCTCATTCATGTTGGCAATAGCATGATCTGCTTCCTCAGTTGTCCCGTAAGTGACAAAGCCAAAACCCCGGGAACGGCCAGTGTCACGGTCACGCATGACGATGGACTGAACGGATCAACTCAATCAAAAAAATAAACCGGGTAAGATAACTCGCGCACGTCAAGCACTGGTCCATAACTGCTGAAAGCCTATATTGTGCAAGGTCCCAAGACCGAAAACGCGTAAGAACATGCATCTCGAGAACAATTTCAGACGAAGATGACATAGCGAAGCAGCCCAAATCAACAGCCCGCCCGTCACAATCGTATATAACTGACATTGCGCAACGTGTCATCAGTGGTGTTCCAACTCAAATTTCTACATGCAGAAAGCAAAGAATTGAACGAATCAGTTTCGCTCCCCTCCGCCGCGAGACGGGAGAAGCGCATGCAAATAAAGTCAGACGACATAGACTGACCCAACGTAGATTTTCGCACTTGATTGTGAGATTGAAGACATAGTGAAGGAGATCACTAGTAATACAAAATAGTCTTGAAAACTGTTACACGAGACCCGAACGAAACGGAGACCAAGACACAGAGTAACGGGACGTGGAGGTTCGAAAGAGAGCTTGCGCGAAAAGTATTTATCGACATGATCGCCCTTATATTCGAGCCCCTTTATTTCAAACTCCGGTCTGAACTCTACTCTAGACTAATTTCCTTTTTAGGTCTGCATTGATCGAGCTACCCCCGCGCTCCTGATTACATAAGAGCACCACAAAGAGTCGTTTTATTCTTGGCAAACGATATGTTTTCTCTCACGACACATAGACTCAAAAACATTCAAACAGTCAGTTAAACCAAGAGTCTCGAGCTGATCAAGCCTTTGTCAGAGTCGTATTTCAGAACCAGTTTCAAATGCCTTCTATCACATCAACGCGATCAAAAGGAGCTAGGCTTATCTGCATTCAATCAATCATTGAATCAAGCACGAGACGGAGACAGCCATCGTTTCTTATCTGACGCGCTTCTCGATGCCGGTATTTGACAAACTTGACTTGACGGGCTACATATCTCTCGCATCTATCAGACTCTATCCTGCACTCATGGGAGGCAAGACGCGAACCTGGCCGGACCACCCCGCAAAGAGCTCGCGTGTATGTTCTCAAATTTTGATCTAACGCTCGGCAGTCTCCGAGCAGAAGGATTTCCGCGGCGTTGAAGAGGACTTGGCACCGTTATCAACAAAAATCACCGTTCTAGTCTTGACAGAACGATCGAATTGGTAGGTGCAAGTAGGTGCAACGAATATTTCTCGGCAGCAATATCCGATCTATCGGTTAACGATGGGGGCACAGGGTCCCATGAACAGATGAAGTTCCGAATCCGTTCAGTACCTCAGTGTTAACTTTGTGAGACAAACAACAATTTGAGGGTGAGTTCGATTTCAAATCATTGCTATCCGTCAATTTTCATCGCCAACGTGGAACGCTTCTCCCGTCTCCCACGTATCTTGCTGGATAACTTGCGACGTGTCACCTGTTATGTTTTGGAAGCTGCGCCGCCCATATTATTCGGTTTAATTTCTTCTATCACATGCTCTGCGCTTGTTTCGGGGTCAGTACAGTGCTCACAGCCTTGGTCATACGCCTTTTTTGCTGATGGCGTTTGCAGATGGCCACTGACAAATATGCTACTTTCGCAAAAACTCCTAAACTTGCAATTTCGTATTCTTGAATCACCCTTGCAAACACAGAGGCTCAAGCAATGTGGACGTCGCCAGTGTACCGGAGCATACCGATGTTTCGTAAGTATGTGCGTCTGCAGCACTGTGCCATGTACCGGTGTCAATCTATCATTAGGTTGACCTGCGGTTGTGTTCAGCTGACTCGGAGAACTATTGGAGATCGAGACTTGTACCACCGTTCGACGGATCTCGTGATAATGCTCAAATTAACAGCCGAATGCGTTGCTACCTTTGGCAGCTGCGTCCCAAACGCGCTTGGCGTTCAATATTCATCACTACAAGAGTGGAATAAACGCGATGTAGCAGGATGTAGCCAAGCTAGATCAGGCAAGACCTCCCACGAGTGATTTTTCTGGAAAGAGAGGCATGATTTAAAAATGCCAATGACAATTGGTCTCGCCTGCAATCACGCGACACGTGGGCCACAGGACAAAGCCGTTGAACGTTTTGATCAGTGCGTTAATTGTCATGATCAGAATTAAACCGTTCATCAGGGGGAAATTCATTACGCCAAATCGGCAACCGCCGGATGTACATAGCCCCAGGAGCCAGCATATCGCACTTGCGCCCCTCACTAGCGCCGTGTCCCAGCGTCCAGATTTTGAATTCAGTAATTGCAAACTCCTCACGCTGTCTTTCTATTCCAGCGGTCAGTATCTTGCGCCAGATGACGTTGATGATCAGTATCCCTACTATTAAAAGGAATTGATACACTCTTTCTTTTTATAGGGGACTGCAGCTTCACTCCGTTCCACACAGCGAAGCTTGTGCCAGTAGCTACTGATTTATGTAGAGAAGAGTGAGTCTACGGGCTGCTGTCCTGACAACAACAAAAGTGTTATCAGGGTATCCAATTCTATTGTGCATCCTATCCTGGGGCTCCGGATGGAGCCTGTTTCGCGGTGCAACTCTGATAGATAAGTGCAACGTCCGGCGAAAGGACTTAATCTGATTTCCGGTCCACACCGTACACAATAAGATAAGGGTCATTCACCCTGTTTATCGCAGGATACAAGTCGGTGTCGTCTTGAGTACGTTTTCATTTCAGTGTCCATGTCAAATGCCGAACGGACCTTTTTGCAAGATAAGCATGCGGAAGTTAACGTTAACTCTGGCTTCACGTATCAGTGCGTAATGAAAACTGTGCCACCTGTACAACTGATTCCAGAGATACAGACTTGTGCAAATTAATGAGTTCCCGTCATCCTTCAACAGAACAAACGATTGAAGGTCTGCATCTATGAGCTTGCTTTTTCCATTACACGAGTTGCGCAACCCTCTTTGTGGCATTTTCTGGGCTTGGTAATTGTCTTCTTGATGTGGGGTGTCTGCGGGGAAAACCGTGAAGTCCGTTCGAACTTCGAAGGCGTGCCCCAAGCATGCCCAGTCACTTGTTCTCGCAACTGGAGGAAGGTTTACCAATGGAAATAGGATCGTAACAATGCGCGACACTAGTACTTCCGCTCGACAAAAATTAAAAATTCCAGTGCTACAAGTCATTGAGTAGACTGTATCGATAACAAAATCGAATAGCTTCTACAGCCAGTCGACAATGATTCTGGACCTGGACCTGGACCTGGAAGTTGCGTTGTAACATCGACGGAATCGCTTTTAAATTGAGGCGATGCAGTGTTCGATGTACTACATAACTGAGGACGTTGCAGTCCTCAACCCATGGATGATACGAGTTTGCGCAGTCGATTTTGCGGTGGTATCCATACATGCAACCGAAATGTTGTATGAGCACATCACTGTCCACTCTGCTTCTTGTCTCACCACAGAAGCCGCATACTTCCCGACCAACTCGTGAATAGATTCCAGCGATGTGTTGAACGCACTACGTACCTGAGGGGACATCAGAGTCAGGATCAAATGCGATGGCCGGTGAATGAGTGTGTATATGCATGCTGCAAGCTAGGCGTTTCAAGTCGGAGGACTGGACGCGCCAGAATAACATATCCTCGCACAACATTTGACTATCTCTGCGCATGTTGGACTATCTATCCAAAACCAAGTACTTCCCAGTACATTTGGTTGCGAATAGATAGTATAATGGTTGTGGTACCGCGTCTTTGCCTTGCTGAAGGTGTCGACATGAGTTATCCTAGTGCGTTTGGATTTGGATTCCCTTCACACTAGTACTAGTGGAGGTAAAACTTAACTTTGAAGGTCTGCCCAAAATCGAATGTATCGAATACGGTATTCATGTTGGGAAAGGCCGATGGCACTATGAATTTCCCTTGATGTGAAAGCCTATTGGGTAGACCAGGATAATGCTAAGTGTGTAAATTAAAGTTGGAGGGTATTAGCTTACAACGTGAGAGAGCAGTAAGAACTTTAACAAGAACTGGAAGGTTCTGTTCTAATTCAGTACATCCGAGCAACTGTCATTGAAGTCAGATTGTACTTCTGCGTCTTGAATACACAGTGTATTATCCAAAGGACATCTGTCGCACATTCCAATATCACATCTTGCAAGTTCAAAACATTAAAACACTTGAATAGGGCACTCACTCACCGACTTTCCTCTAACTGACGCTCTTGTTGCGTACCATATGCGCACGGGAGAACCGGCATAATCCAATTGCGTCAGCAAGATTGACAGAGGACATGGATGATGTCGTCTGCAATCAGCATCCGGCGTCCATTATGTTGAGATTTACCTCGCACTAGTACTAGTGGAGGAAAAAAAGAGGGCGACGAATGCATTCTTCGAAATGAGTCGACAGTGGACTGCATCACAATAATTTCTTGTAACGATAGTTTAGACAGGAGTAAGCCCTCCGCGATTAGAGCTATGAGTCTTCAGCCCTAAAGGACAACAAATCTGATTTTTTTTGTTTCCCGTGATACTGTAACGTGAAGCCTGCTTGGGTAAACCAGGAAGCAATTGAGTAAAGTTATTGGTAAAGTTAAAGCAGGTGTTGGAGGGTGCCAGCTCACAACGTGAGAGAGCGGTAGGAACTTTGGCAAATACCTGAAGGTCCTGTTCCAAATTAGTACGCCCGAGAAACTTTCAGTGAAATCGGGTAGTACTTACTGCGTCTTCACGAATAGTGGATTATCCAAAGGCTCCTGATTGATCGCACCTCCTGCAAACTCAAATTTGTCAAAAAGAAATCACACCACTTTGATCAGCTACTCGGCGAGTTTTCCGCAGCTGAAGCGCCGACGCTTGACGTTTTAAATTTCCGACAATGTAAATCCAGACTTATCAGGAACCTAAACCACTTTAAAGAGTGCTCACCGAGTTTCGCACATTACTGCCCACACTGCTGACACTCTGACAATACCTGTTAGCCCGTACTATACACGCACGGTCCGACTTAGATTGACACAGAACAATACCTGTACTATACACGCACGGTCCGACTTAGGTTTGACACAGAACCATGAATGCCATCATCCGGCATCCGCCTTGAACGAATGTACATATAAGGAGATCCAGAGTTATAGTACGCTCATGTCCGATTCGATGGTGAAATGAACTCGGGCGTGGAGGATGAGCCCGAGATATCAACGGATCGTTGTTATTGACATGACCGAGGCACTGGGTTGGGTTGGTATGGTGATGGCGAGTTCTTGTGTTAGTTGCTTCATGTGATTATACATGGAAGTCGTGTGTGTTGCTTTGGGCTTGGAGTGGTGAACGGGTGGGATTTTGGGTGGGGATGAGGCATGAGGTGCGCAGGGAAGTGGAATGTCGATCCGGCGCAGGTAGATGACTGGAGGGGTGTATGTATGTAAGCAAGAGGAACGGGTCCTGGTCCGTCCTAGTAGGGGGGCATGACGTGGATCGGCATTGAGAGTATCCGGATAACGTCAATCATTTAAAGGTAACTTAATGGAGGTGACGTTAATTAGTGAGGGGATCGGGCTTGGTGGTACACGCTGGGCTTCGAAAGTGGTGATGAAATGTCAGCGCGAAGAGGTATTTCGAAATGCGATCTGTGTCAATGCCGGCGGGATGCATACATGAGTGGTGCGGGAGAAGAAACCGGATTGCTCCCTTCATACGGATATGATGCGCGGCCAACAAGGTTCGCGAGGCATGAGCAGGTAGTAATTGTACTGGGGCCTGTTGGGTTGATTTCGGCTTGGCGTGCGCCAGATTGAGCAGGATGCCATAAGGGCAGGAAAGACTTACAACATCGGCAGCGTGACGTAAGAGGGCTTCCTGTAGACCTGTTAGGGATGCGGGCTGATTGTTCCGACATGCGAGCGAAGAGGGTGGATATGATGTGTAACCGACGGGGCTTGACTTGTACCCGTTGGCTTTGAATTCGGCTCCAATGACCTGCGCCAGATGAGTCAGGAAAGACTTACTGCATCAGGCGGGGTGACGTACTAGTATTTGGGCACCCTGAGGGTTGTTGTACACAACGACCTCGGGGACTGAACCGGTCACCTTGTGTTGGGCATGCTGGGGCGCTGTCGCCAAGCCCGAAAGAGGTTGGTTGGTGCTGTGAACGTTGTCGCCAGACGATGGCAGAACTTGAACGGAGAGACATCATACTTTTTGAGACATGGCAAAACCATCAAAGACGACTTAAGAAGAGGAGTCAGTCGCCTCGCTGTCATCATATGGAGAGGCGCTCCTGAAGATCACATCAATGTTTCTCCATGAACAACATTGGCGTTGGGAGTAAGATAGGAGACATGATCCGAGTGTTTAATGTGAAAGGGTGGAATGGAGACGTACTATTTGTACCGTATGCGCAGCTACTAGGCCTAGTAAGCGGCTATCACAAAAGAAGTGCGACATGCGGAGACGGTGAGGCAGGTTGCCACGTATTTAGACCACAGGTAATCGCAAGATTATTCGGATTTTCTGCCCGAGCTAGATGCCCGGACTTTAATTCACGTATATACTGGAACGATTTTAGTCGAGCGTTAACTTAGCTTTGCATTACTAGCCTTTGCGCAGTTGTCGCCTCGTTCAAGTTGACGTTGGGACGTGCGTGCCTAACGTTGTGACTTCACAGCAGAGTTTCGCACAGCCACAGGCTTATATCAAAAACCAGCTCTTCATCAAAAAAATAAATCGGCAAGGCCTCCCTGGCAGGCTTTGATCTTGTACGACGACTATGCCACCCGTCCTCATCGCCGCCGCCGTTCTACCTGGTGTGCGCGTGGCCTCGCCCGTCGTCGTCCTCCTAGCTGCACTCTCCCTCATATCCTCTAAGCGCCTTGTTCACCAATCTCAAGGTCCAATAACACCCGTCGTCATCCCATCTCGCATCCCACGGAGAACACTTATTGTCGTCCTCCTTAGTATCAGCGCTTTCACTTTCTTAGTAGATGGTCTCGCATACGTCGTGTATGCTGTCCTTAACAAAGTTTGGTCTAAAGGCACTGGCATCGAAATTGCAAGTGTTTTGGGTTTGCTAGCGTATGCCGGCTTGGCAGCTCTTGGCGCATGGAAGGACGCCAGCGACGACGAGATTTGGAATCGGAGTCGAGTCAAGGTCGCAATAGCTATCGCTCTCGCGCTCGACATTGTCCAGGTCGTCCTCTCCTTAGTGGGAACAGGTCCGTTCTTACTCGCTTCCATCATTTAACCTTATTAATCAATCAAATATAGACCCACATCACATTTGCACATCACCTCTCCGGTCGTGCATACCCAATCTTTTGCATGGTGTTCTACCTCTTGCACGTGTACTTGCACTCCTTCCTCTCCTTGTGGCGCTCTTCTTCCCTCGTGTCGTTTACCTTTCTGTGCCATCACATGGTTACGCAGAAGAGGCTGATGAAACATCTCCTCTCATATCACAGCACATCCCACACGACTCGTTGCTGTTGCAACCAGAAGATGCCGACCCTGACGGTCCCAGTAGTACCGCCAAATACGGCACCTTTACATCCAGAAGCGGTCCTACCACCCGCTGCGCGTCCCCAATTCCAGGTGTACGAGAGTCAAACAAGGTCAGTAGGGCTGCTAATGCAGTGTAGCGCAACCTAACACTTCCATAGACAACCCCGCGCGAAGTAGCCGTCGATCCATCATGGGGGGAACTCTTCACCCGTATATCTCGCCTTGTGCCCCATCTCTGGCCCTCCCGCTATCCAAAGCTGCAATTCATCGCAGTACGTACCTCCATTACATTTTATCATCCCAACTAATAGTTTACTAGTTGATCTGTTTCCTCATCCTTGTTCTCGGACGCATAGTCAACGCATTGCTTCCTCTCACACTCGGCGCACTTATCACCACATTCGATACACCAGGCGTAGCTCCATTCCCTGCATTTGGCGCAAGCCCTTGGCCATACTTAATCACCTACGTTATGCTCCGCTTCTTCGCTTCATCAGGTGGTCTCGCAGCCATCCGCGACGCACTTTGGATCCCACTCATGCAGTACAGCGACCGCAGCATGTCGATGCTCTCATTCAACCATGTCCTTGCTCTTTCTCTCAGCTGGCATACGAAACGCAAGACCGGCGAGTTGCTCCGTATTCTCGACAGAGGAAGCGCAATAAACCGCGTTGGCGAGCTTATTGGGTTTACGGTGATTCCTGCGCTCATGGATATATGTGTTGCGCTCGTCGTGTTTGTTGTGAGATTCGAACCTGCATTGGGCATTGTGGTTGGAGTCGTGATGGGGAGTTATATCTGGGCGAGCGTCGTGCTTACGAGGTATAGGACTAGGATAAGGAGGCAGATGAATGATCGGGATGTTGTAAGTGCTGTTTCGTTGTGTCTATGAAGTGGGTCTTGATTGCACGCATGCGCAGGTCACGCGTGGGATCCATACGGATTGTCTCCTGAATTATGAGACTGTCAAGTATTTCGGTGGGGAGGAGTATGAGGCGGAGAGATATACGGAGGCTATTGGAGAGTATCAGAGTTTGGAGAGGAGGGTTGTTCGTGAGTGTTTTCCGAAGTCTCATCTCATTTCAAAAATCACGTCTCGTTTCCTCATTTACAACCTAAACTTGTGTTTCATTTAAATCACGAACGTAAATGCTGAACACACCTATAGTATCTCTCAACCTCCTGAACCTTGTACAAACACTCATCATCACCTCCGGTCTTCTGATTGGTTCTTTGATCGTCGCGTCACGCATCACGAGGGGACAGAGTGATACTAGCGATTTTGTGGTATTCATCACTTATTATGCGCAGGTGGGTACCTTGTCTCTTTCGTGTCGTGCAGAGCTGACGTCCCCTAACCATACAAGCTCTACTTCCCTCTGTCGAACCTCGGCGGGGTATACCGCGCAATCAACCAAAGCCTCGTCGATACAGAGAAGCTGCTACACCTCCTCAATGAGCCTACTGAAGTGGTCGATGAACCTGATGCTAAGGAATTGGTAGTCTCGAACGGCGAAGTTGAATTTGGTAAGCACCCCACTATATTCTCTCACAAACCTATCTTGACCCCCCACAGACAACGTATCCTTTGCCTATGACGACCAAACTTCCGCATTGCACAACATTTCTTTCAAAGTCCCCCGCGGCGGACGCGTAGCCCTCGTCGGCGAAAGTGGAGCAGGCAAAAGCACCATCCTGCGCCTCCTCTTCCGCTTCTACGACCTCCAACCCGGCTCCGGCCGTATCCTAATCGACGGTCAAGACATCCGCACAGTAACGCTCTCCAGCCTGCGTCGCGCAATAGGCGTCGTGCCACAAGACCCCGTGCTCTTCAACGCCAGCATCGGATATAACATCGCTTATGGCCAACCATCCACCACTCCCCCTGATGAAAACACCATCATCTCAAGTGCCCAAGCTGCTCAGATGCATGACCGTATCATGAGTTTCCCAGAGGGGTACGAGACGAAGGTGGGAGAGAGAGGCGTGAGGCTGAGTGGGGGTGAGAAGCAACGTGTTGCGATTGCTAGGACTATGGTGAAGAATCCGAGGGTATTGCTTTTGGATGAGGCTACTAGTGCGTTGGATAGTGCGACGGAGCGAGGGGTGATGGAGGGTGCGCTTGGGAGACTCGTGGATGGGAGGAGTTGTTTGAGCATTGCGCATCGGTTGAGCACGATTAAGGGGGCTGATTTGTGAGTGTTTTTTTGGGCGTTTTTTTGGTGACGCAATGCTGATTTTCCTTCTTGTGAAGGATTATGGTTCTCAAGGATGGACGGATCGTTGAACAGGGCTCACATAGGGAGCTCCTTGAACTCAACGGCCTCTTCGCATCCATGTGGGCAGACCAGATCAGTGCGTCCGAAGATCCCAAAGCCCCAGCTGGATACGACCTCGATGATGCACCCGTCGTCGACATTCCCGAATCTGAAACGCGGAGCACAGCAGTGGAAGAGCATATAGCCGTCGACTCTCCCCAAGTCATCCCAGCATCCCCGAAAGCCAAACGACACGCACCCATATCATTCCCCATCTCCGAAGACCCACACCAGACGTTCCCGACGACAGCATCCACGTCTGACGCGCCTTCCACCCACAGCTATCCGGAGCATTCAGCCATACCTGGGCATGTTCAAGGCGCGAGCGTGACATTTGACGCGAAAGTTACTACGCCTCCGCGGACGGGCTCGCCTGAACCTAGGAGAGGCCTCTCGACGCATAATATCCATAGACTTGCAAGGAAGATAAGTCTCAGCGGTAAAAGTGCGAAATTACCTGGGGTTTTACGTCGGGAAACGAGCGTGCGAGACGCGAGTAGTGGGAGTGGTGCTGGAACTGCGAGTGGGAGTGCGTCTACTCCTCCTGCTAGTGGAAGCGCTAGGGAGAGCATGGATGAGCCGCATATCGAGGTTATTTTAAAGAAGGACGAGAGGAAGAAGAAGAGGAAGAGTTTTATCTAGAGGTTCTTTCTTTCTCTCTGATTCCCGTCTCTTCTCAATGTTGGGTTCCTTTCCTTTCTTTTCCTTCCTGTACATTTCCTTTCCCTGTCGTGTTTTGACCGACTTACTTCTGACGAGCCCTGCTACGACACATCATCATCTTTCTCTGATCATTGACATGCATTTTTCAACGACATGCGACTTGCGACTCCGATTTTTTTGTTTTGTTCGATACATACACGTGTTGTGGTGCTGTATTGATATCACTCGGTCGAATGTCTGCTTTAAATTTGATAGTCAAACATGGTTCTTGCATTATTGCTCTGATGTTGTGGGTCCGGGATCTTGGTTTGTGGTGGGCGTGCGTTCTATAGACTTTGCATTTGCTATGTATGCTGTAGTAAATTATGTATGTAGTGTGACATTGTCAAACAAGGGAAGACTGAAGCAATTACATATATTATTCGAACAGCGGTCTATGAGCTGGAGTACCTTGGAGTATCATAAAGTAGCATGCGTGGTGGCCCGGTCCTACAGAGGCTATCATTCGAGAACTATAGTGCGTAAGTAAACTTGACAACTTTTCATACGGTCAAAGCTAGTCTGGAACAGGTTGCTCAATAGGATTCATAAATAAGAGAGCGGATGGCTTTTTCTGATCGCTGTCGACGTGCGCGCATTGCAGATGAGGATGCTGGATCGTCAGGGAGCGAAGTGATACAAGCGTGTGCGGAAAACCGCATCCCGAGGCGTTCCAGATTGTCCTTGTTATTCGTCCACCATTTATCCATGTCCTTGGGATAATCTTCCAAGGAGGTGACCACAGCGGCGACTGCCACAGTTGGTAAGCCGACAATGTCAGTGAAGAATTTATAATCACTGATCAGTGCTCTCTGGGCCCTCGATCCTCTCATGCAGTATAAAAGGAGGTAGACTCTGTCATCTCTGGACAACTTCTTGTATGACTTTTTCAGTCGCCATTTTGCAAAAAGGGCCCGGAAAAAGCTCATCTTGTCGATTGAGGAAACTTCCCAAAGTTTCAATCGGCAATCTCCAAGAGTGACTTCGTGGAAGGTATGCTGCAGTGTGCAGGTTGCTGCATCTGGCGACGTCTGTGCAACATCGCGTCCCATAATCAAATTGATGATGGCGCTTTTCCCAACTCCAGTCTCCCCGAAAAGTAATACATTTAAAGGACCCGCAAGTGGCTTGATCGCGTGAAAGGATCAGTAAACATAAAAACAATGCACCAGTCGACGCTCACTGGTGATAAGGGTGTAGATAGGGGATGGTACGCTAGAGGAGTAGAGGGCGCGGCTTTACGTGATGGAATAAGGGTTCGCGAGGAAGGCTGAATCGATGGTGCGGTCGAAATCTCAGCCTGGTTGATAAACATTTAAGCCAGATTACTTTAACCGCAAGCTGGCAAATTCATACCTGCTCCACGACCAAGTATGCATTTTGATGGCCTTCCTGTACCCCGCCAAGAGGGACATCCTGTCAGAGTCAGAAACTCTATTCCTACATGACGAGATCAGTCATGAACTTACATCTTGTTTCAAAGTCTCTAGTTCCCCCTTTATGAAGTTCATAGTCGTAAGGGCACATGGACGAGCAGGCGGATCAATTGACCAACACTGCTCGATATAATCCCATCGGGCATCTGTGATGTCAGACGTCGCCTCGGATATCTCAGGACGCGGGATATCCTCTCCATTTTGGATTTTTTGAACGACTTTGTACTCGTCAATGTCAGGCCAAGGAACGGTCAGAGTCAACAACTGGGATGAATGATACAGTAAATATGGATTTTGTGGACTTGAAACGCTTACACTCACATGGAACATGACACAACCAAAGGAATACATGTCGTTCTGCGTGGTCGGTTTGATATCGGAAGGGGGATCATGTGGCCTGAGCAACTCAGGCGCAGTCCACCTAGCTCCACCAGGCCGAACAGTTGATCCTTCAATTGGGCGGTCTTTTAAATGTGAGCAGAGGACATTTGACAAACCGAAGTCCGTCAGGCAAGCCTTGTATTCTCCATCCTTGAGATCTACCAAAACGTTGGACTGGATTATTTAGTAAGTGCAATTGAATATGAAGAGGATGAGCTCACGCTCGTGATATCACCATGAACAATGAGAAAAGAGTGAACTGACGACAAATTAATCAGTTGAAGCAAGACGATCATGAAGGGAATACAGACGATAGTAGAGCCCAGATGCTATGCCGTGAAGCTAGTGAATAAGGAGAATTCAGAATGGGTCCATTGCAGTTAGACAAGGTTGAGTTACCAATTTCAATTTGGACTTAATGGTTAATGTAGCACCCTGTTGTGTGATCAGACGGAACAGCGTGCCTTCCGGAAACCACCGGGAGACAAGGGCTGTGGTCGGTCCAAACCCCTCTGTCGTTCCATAAAGTGGGACGATATTGTCGTGGACGAGGTGTGCCCATATTGCAGTTTCCCGTCGAAACCTCTAGCGAATCCATATAAAATAGTGTTCAGAACAGAAAAACATAGACCCTTACTCTAAAGTCCTGCTCCGAGGTGCAGTTCATGTGATGCCTGAAGGATTTTACTGCGACCTGTATTACGATAATGAACAGGCTGATCAGCAAGTCACGCCGGCACTACCAACTAGCCAGACCTTGACAGAGCCTGACGGCCGTCTCCATTCACATTTGTAAACGTTTCCAAATGCACCACTGGCAACGTAGTCGTTTATCATACCGAAGATTTGACCTGTCAAATCTTCTGCCAGTGCCAGTGGTATTATGGGACTAAAGATGAAATCACTGAATCAATGAAGACTTAGTTTCAGCATGAGCACCCTACAGAGGTAGAGGTTCCGAGGTGGATGCCTAAGTAAAATACATCAGGATCTGCCACTGGGATACCAGTGGATTGTCAAACCTGTGAGTCGCCATCCCTAGACTGTGTGATACACTCGGGGACTTTTGTGTTCCCTGTGAGCTACCCTGCATCCTGTTGACTCGAGGTGCAGTGATCGTCATAGACAGTGTCGGAACGCGCTGCCGAAGTCACTTCTCTCCCCAAGGAGGATCCTCTTTGGGAGCCTGAGAGTGTGACAGTATTGACAATGGTTGACAAAGTGCGTTGACCCCTTCCACTCTGCACGGTCTTGGATTTGGAGCGGGTTGGATGCATGATATCAATGGATGCAGTTCTTTGCTCTGCATCAAATATCGCGTTTGAATAACTTTCTCCCACTCCGCCAAAAGAGATGTCCTGTGAGAGAGTAAGGATGCAGTCCCGCACGAAGAGACTACTCATGAACATACGTCGTCTGTCAAAGCCTCTAGTTCGCTCCTCAAGAAGTTCACGACCATTGTAGCAGAAGGACGAGCAGATACATCAGACGACCAACATTGCGCAATCTCATTCCAGCGTGCGGTTGTCATATCGGGTGTCGCAGGACGGGAAATGTCTTCTCCTCCGAGAATTCTTTGAAGAACTACAACGTCGCTTATATTATTCCAAGGAACGACCAGTGTTAACACCTGCGCACAGGCGATCATGTTAAAGGTATGTAAGTTTGGTGGATCTATAGATCTCACATGAAACATGACACGAGCAAGTGAATACATATCGCTTTGCGTGGTCGGTGCACTGTCAGCAGGTTGGTCATGTGCCTTCAGCAACTCGGGCGCGGTCCACCTGATGGCACCAGTTCGGACATTCGATCCGATTGTGCGGTCACCTAAACGGCCACCGAGAACTGTTGCCAGACCGAAGTCTGTTAGGCGCGCTACGTATTCTCCTTCCTTGATGTCAACCAGAACGTTAGACTGGAACTCTCCGTCAGAAAAGTTCTATATCAAGAAGATGAACGAACACTCGTAATGTCTCCATGAACCATACCCAACCCGTGGACTAATGGCAAAGATATCAGTGGAAGCAAGCCTAGAATGTAAGAAAGACAAACGATAGCAAAGGCCAGACGCCATACCATGAAGCTAATGACACGAAAATCAAGTTAAGATACAGAAGTTATACCTAAACAGCGACTCACTAAATTCAGCCTTGATCTAATTTTCAATGTAGCACCCTCTTCCTTGATGAGACGGAGAAGTGTACCGCTCCGGAACCATGGAAGAATAAGAGCTAGAGATGACCCAAATCCTCCTGTAGTGCCCAACACAGGAACGATGTTGTCGTGCATGAGGACAGCCCAAGTCTCAGCCACGTGTCGGAATCTCTATCAAATCAACGATAAGCTGTACATAACAGAAGACTTAGCATACTCCACCTGCAAATCTAGCTCTGATACGTGCCCCTTGATGACTTTTAGTGCAACCTGCAGCGCGACAATCAATAAATGTATCATCAATGTGCACTAGCATTGCCCAGACCTTCACAGGACCTGTCGGCCGTCTCCATTCACATTGGTAACCATTCCAAAATCACCTGCGCCAACAAACTTGTCTATTGTACCAACGATCTGACCCGTCAGGTCCGCCAGCCCCTGACTGGCATGAACCTTAGGTTGTTGACCCTGAGATTCGTCGGTCCTAAACCAATCGATGGATCGAAGAGCTTGCGTGGCCCCCGGGCGATGTTCCGGTTCCCACGACCAGCATTTTTGAATCAAGTTCCAGTGTTTGTCCAGAATATTGTTGGGATGCGTATGTACAACTTTGTGCGACAGCGCAATGATGATCTGAGTCGAGTTTTTCTCCTTCCATGGCACATCCCCGGAGACGATCTAAGAGGAGAAATATTAGGATAGAGCTTCAGAAAAACAAAGGGATCGCACAAAAAACATGACGCCACCAAAAGAATATATATCACTCTTGAAATTCGGTCGTACAGGCCCCTCCTCCGGATCGACTCCAATGATCTCAGGTGCACGCCATCGCGGACTCAAGTTGCAGGTCGCTGACGTCACGGACAGCTGCAACTCTGCATTCCCTGCGACTGTTGCGAGACCGAAATCTGTGAGACGTGGATTCCCTGAGTCGTCTATGAGCACATTTCCCTGAGGCTTACGAATGAGTGCAACATCTGCAAAGAGATGGACGTACATACAGGATGAAGATCTCCGTGAACAACATTCTCCGAGTGAACTGAATAGACATTAAGAACAAGATAACAATAGAACTGGAATCTACGAACGATACTCGAGGCCATTGGCGACGCCCTTGACCTTGTAGCATAAAATCTATCAATTCTTGGCGAATGTGACTGGTGAACAAGAGACTCACCAATTCAACTTTATTCGAAGCGGTGATTGTAGCTCGCTTGAGGTACACATATAATGTTCCAGAGGGCATCCATTGTGAAACGAGAACCGGCAATGGGAACCCGACTTGTGCGATACCAAGTAGCGGGACGATAGTTGGGTGTTTCGACAGTTTAAGCCACACCTCGAGTTCCCGACGCATTGCCTACATTAGCAGAGTCATTTTGATTTGAATCGGCAAACTCCGGTTAGATGGCTGACCTTCTCATATTTCTCCACAGCTCTCCCGGGAGCAATGTTCAACGCCTTCACTGCGATCTGATGAATATTAGGTGGATAATTGACGCACTCGGACAAGTTGGTCCAACAAACCTCTTTTGTGCCTTGGCTGGTATTGATGGTGTATCGGTAAACGGCGCCAAATGCACCAGATGTGCATGGACGCCCGAGCTTCAACGCGGAAATTTGAGATGTGAAGTCGCTAGCGATATCACTGCAAAATATGATAAAAGGTCGAAGGACATTATGGGAGACGACTCACTGTTTAGGCGCGAATCTTTTCATGCTAGTGGGTAGGGCTACTTTCAAGTCGCACCTGGCAGGAGGTAAGGTCTAAGAAGTGAAGTAGGTAGTGAGGTTGACGGCAAGGCGCTTATTGGGGTTCGTACTACAGTTAGCGGCCGTGCTGTAGAACATGCTTCACATGCATGGTGCCACTCGCCTCGAGGCCATGGTGGACAATGAATCCAGAGATCGTGCAATCGGATTAAGTGACCCGTAAGTTAAAGTTCAAAATTCATTAACCTCCGAATCAATCAAATTCAGACCCACAATGCACATCACATTTGCAAACCCTATTTTTGCATGGTGTCCTTGCACGCTATGGTTACGCACGAAATGAGAACTCTCCTCTCATTTAACAGCATGCCCTTCATGCGCGCAATCAATCACAGCCTCATCGATACCAAGAAATTATCAAACATCCTCGTTGTACACCATCTTTTTCAAGTTCCTCGCAGAGGATGCGCATTACGTAGCCCTCGTTAACGAAAACGGCGCAGGCAAATACACTATCTTCCACCTCCTCTAGTGCAGATTCTTTAACCTGCAACTAGGCTCAGGCCATATCCTAATCGACGGCTGACATACCCGAACAGTGATGCTCTCAAGTCTCTGTCACACAATCGGCATAGTCCTACAAGATCTCGTGCTCTTCAACGCAAGCATAGGACACAACATCGCCTGCTGCTAATCAAGCACGAGCACTTCCCCAACGCACTATCATCTCCAGCGCTCAAGCTGCCCAGCTGCACGACCGCATCAACATTTTCCCCGGGGGTACGATATCAAAGAGGGGAGTGAGTTTGAGTGGAGTGAGAAGGAACGAGTTTCGATTGCTATGACTATGGTGAGGAATCCGAGGGTGTTGCTTTGGATAGAGCAACGGAAAGAGCGGCTTTGGAGGGGTGCACTGGTGGGAGGTATTGTTTGAATATCATGCATCATAAGGGGGGCTTGGGGTGTTTTCGTTGTGGCGCGGTACTGATTGGTTGTGAAGGATCATGATTCTCAAGGACGGACTGATTATTGAACAGGGGTCACAAAGGGAGCTTCTGGACTTCACGGTCCCTTTGCAGACCAGATCAGCGTTTCCGATGATCCCAAAGCCCAACAGGATATGACGTTGATGACCGTCCTCGACATACACGAGTCCGGAGCGCGGAGCACAGCAATCGAAAACGGTATATGCCGTCGATTCTTCGCAAGTTATTCCCCTACAAGCCAAAGGAGAACCTGTAGCATTCCCCATCTCAGACAGCGACCCAAGCGCTCCCAGCGGTAGCATCCACTGCCCTGCTACGACACATCATCATCGTTCTCTGATCATTGATGTGCATTTTTCAACGACATGCAACATGTGACTTGGATTTTTGCTTGGTTCGATACACACGCGTTGTGATGCTGTATTGATATTACTCAGTTAGATGTCTGCTTTGGCAGTCAAACATAGTTCCGTGAATCTTGGTCTATTCGATTTTGGGCATGCGTTTATCTACTTTGTATTTGCTAGTAATTTAAGGACCTGCAGACGGAATCCTAGCGCATGAAACGAAGGGAAACTAAAGATGCATGCGATGTGACTTCAGAATTATATAGTACAACGAGTATATCATGCATTGTAACATATCATCGACAAGGACTAAGTCTGCAATTGCAATGGGGTGAGCATAAGGCATAGAAAGGGTTTAAAGTAATTAAGCATCCTCTTCTATGGATCAATCTACGTCTTTCTGATCATGTTAGCCAACTGTTTTGCGACTTCTGGAGATACACCACAATGCATCGTGAGATGAGGAATAAGATCCTTTCTCCTCACATGTGAACCCACTAAAAGCAGCTCCTTCAGCTTACGCATCAACGACACGAACAAGTCGTCCCCTCCTATCCATGCTTGCTTCTGTCCGTCAGCGGTGAATTGCCGAACAAGATTGCGGATCGTGATGCGCGATTCTTCATAGAGGGTTTTGTGTCTGCCATCCAATCTGTTAGCGGCAGTGATGCACGCATGACCATCAACCTGGATCTGATATTTGTCGAAAGTCCACTTGTTTCTCTCCCACCAGTTCTCCATCTTCTCCTCTCTTTCGAGGTTCGTGATTGCTAGAACAATAGGAACCTTCTTCTCGCAGATGACTTCGTGAAAGAGCCAGTAGTTGCTCTGAAGCACAGCAGAGATTTGTCCGGCGCGAACGCAGTATAAAAGCAGATCGACGCCACCTCGGCTATCCAATTTCTTGATGAGCTGGTAGGCATTCTTGACAGACTCGAGGTATCCTCTGGTTCCCAGCTGCGGTTCCTCGAATCCGATGGTATCGAAAACTATATACGACTCGCCACCGAAATTGATAGTATAGTCTTTCCACTGCATTGTACAGCGTTGCATGTCAGGAGATGTGGTGGCAACCTCCTTTCCCGCCATAAGGTTGACGAGTGAGCTTTTGCCTGCTCCCGACTGCCCAAAGATTACAACAGTTTTATTCCTGTCTTGCTTATTAATATTGAAAAGATACGGAACTTTTATCTGGAGACTACATGCCTTCGAGGGAGGTGCCCATCTGGTAGTCCAGTGGTGTCGGAACAAGAAGTTGTGCCATGTTCGTTCCTACTTATCAATATGAGACGAGTACGATAAGAAGAGTATCTGAAGACTACATACCTTGCGGCTACTTTCAGAGGGATGGTCCGTGTAGTGCTATGCAGCGTCCGAGGTTAGAAAAATGTGACGCAAACGACA
>MU179323.1:313854-325308 GCA_016767475.1 Suillus weaverae | reverse complement strand
TATATAATGTCCCAGAGGGCATCCATTGCGAAATGAGAGCCGGCAATGGAGACTCGACGTGTGCGATTCCAAGTAGTGGCACGATAGTTTGGTGTTTTGACAGTCTAAGCCACACCTTGAGCTCCCGACGTATTGCCTACATAGGCCATTGAGCCAAGTGTGATTCGAGTCGGCACACTCTACGGTTTAATGATTTACCTTCTCATGTTTCTCCACAGCTCTCCCAGGATCAATCTTGAACACCTTTACTGCAACCTGATGGATATTAGATGGAGGATCGATAAGCTTGGACAAGTTGATGAGACAAACATCCACTGTGCCTTCGCTGGTTCCGATGGTGCATCGATAAACCATGCCAAATGAACCGGATATGTATGTTTGTCCAATTTCTTTGAATGCATCAGAAATTTGAGATGTGAAGTCGCTGGGGATATCGCTGCACAATATGATGAAGGGCCGAGGGACATAAGTTATGGGAGACGACTCACTGAGATTCTGTCATGGGTAGGGCTGATTGGAGGCAACTAAGCTCTTAGCTCTAGGAAGTGAAGCAGGCCAGTTTTCACGTTGATACCTATGCAAGGCACCTATCTGGGTTCGTAAGGCGGCCAACTGGCAGCCATGCTTCGCATGTACGGTATCGCCTCGAGGCTACAGTGATGGATGATGGATCCAGGAATTGTGCAATGATGTGACTCGTTTATTATTGCAAAGGTCTTTGGAGAAAGTTTGAATATTCTGTTTCGAACTGCTACCATGGCAATAATATTGGAAAGTTGAGTCAAGGTCGCAATAGCTATCGCTCTTGCACTCGACATCGTCCCAGTGCTGATGGGAACAGGTCCGTTCTTACTCGCTTCCATCATTCAATTCATTAACCCTTATTTATCAAATTCAGACTCGCATCTACCCCTTGCACGTGTACTTGCACTCCTTCCTCTCCTTGTGGCGCTCTTGTCATTTGACCAAACCTGTATTACGAACGCACATGCTGATCACACCTATCTAGTGTCTCTCAATCTCCTGAACTTCATACAAACGCTCATTATCACCTCCGGTCTTCTGCTTGGTTCTTTGTTCGTCGCGTCGCGCATCACGAGGGTCCAGGGGGCAGAGTAATCGATTCTATGGTGTTCATTACTTATCGCGCAGGTGGGCCCTTTGTCTCTTTCGTGTCGTGCAGAATTAACGTCCTCTGCCCATACTAGCTCTATTTCCTTTGTTGAACCTCGGCGGCGTATACCGCGTAACCAAAGCCTCGTTGATACAGAGAAATTGTTTCACCTCAATGAGCTTGCTGAAGTGGTTGATAAACCTGATGCTAAGGAACTGGTAGTTTTGAATGGCGAAGTTGAATTTCTTGCGTAGCCCTAATCGCCTACACACCCATCTTAACCCACCACAGATAACGTATCCTTCTCCTATGATAACCAAACTTCCGCGCTGCACAACATCTCCTTCAAAGTCGTGGACGCGTAGCCCTCGTCGACGAAAGTGGAGCAGGCAAAAGCACCATCCTGCGCCTCCTCTTCCGCTTCTACGACCTCCAACCTGGCTCCGGCCGTATCCTAATCGACAAGCAAGACATCCGCACAGTAATGCTCTCAAGCCTGCGTCGCGCAATAGGCGTCGTACCCCAAGACCCCGTGCTCTTCAACGCCACCATCGGATATAACATCGCTTATGGCCAACCACCCACCACTCCACCCGATGAAAGCACCATCGTCTCAGCGCCCAAGCTGCTCAGATGCATGACCATATCATGAGTTTCCCAGGAGGTACGAGACGAAGGTGGGGGAGAGCGTGAGAGCGGGTTGCGATTGCTAGGACTACGGTGAAAAACCCGAGGGTGTTATTTTGGGTGAGGCAACTAGTGCGTTGGATAGTGCAACGGAGCAAGGGGTGCCGGTGATGGAGGGTGCGCTTAGGAGACTTGTGGATGAGGGGAGTTGTTTGAGCATTGGGCATCGGTTGAGCACGATTAAGGGGGCTGATTTGTGAGTGGTTTTTTTGGGTGTCTTTTGGTGACGCGGTGCTGATTTGTTTTCTTGTGAAGGATTATGATTCTCAAGGAGGGCCAAATCGTCGAACAGGGCTCACATAGGGAGCTTCTTGAACTCAGTGGCCTCTTCGTATCCATACACGCAGACCAGATCAGCGCATCCGAAGATCCCAAAGCCCCAGCTGGATACGACGTCGACGACGATGCACCTGTCGTCGACATTCCCGACTCTGAAATGCGGAGCACAGCAGTCGAAGAGCGTATAGCCGTCGACTCTCCCAAGTCGTCTCAGCCAAACGACGCGCGCCTATATCATTCCCCATCTCCGACGACCCACCCCAAACGTTCTTGGCCACAGCATCCACTTCTGACGCGCCTTCCACCCACAGCTATACAGAGCATTCAGCCATACCTGCGCATGTGTAAGGCGCGAGTGTTACGTTTGACGCGAAAGTGATTACGCCTCCGCGGACGGGCTCTCCTGAGCCTAGGAGTGCCCTTTTGACGCATAATATCCAGAGATTTGCAAGGAAGATGAGTCTCAGCGGTAAAGCTCCGAAGCTTCCTGGCGTATTGGTCCCCAAGGGAATTGTACTAGGTCTGAATCACGGTGCTGTGGATGTTGCTTACCTGTGTTAAAAATTGCGAGTATTCAACCTCTGGTGTAGATCGAACGTGCCTGGAGATAGTCCGTAGAGTCCGGCGACACGGTGAGTGCAACAAAAACTGGCAGTATATACCTTGTCTTGGTGCATTATACTTGGTAACCAGTAATTTTCATCAAATTCACGTTTGTCTACTTACGTGGAGATCCTCAGCCTGCGCATTTATATAATGCGGCTTGAGAGACCATCGCAACCGAAATACAAAATACAACTGTTTGCAAATACGTAGTATGTACCGATATCCATAAGGGTAAGGCGTATTATCGACAATGATGACAGTCTATAATCGGATGAGGCATAAATTCAACGGGAGAGTCAATCTATGTCTTGCCTGATCATCATAGCCAATTGTTTTGCGATGTCTGGAGATACACCACAACGCTTCATGAGATTAGAGACAAGATCCTTCTTTCTCACATTCGAACCCCCTGAAAGTAACTCCTTTGGCTTGCGCATCAACGACGCGAACAGATTGTCCCCTCCCATCCATGCTTGCTTCTGCTCGTCAGCAGTAAATTTCTCAACAAGGTCGCGGATCGTGTCGCGCGATTCTCCATAAAGGTATTTCCGTCTGCCGTCCAATCTGTTTGCGGTAGTGATGCACGCATGACCAGCGACCTGGATCTGATATCTCTCGAGAGAGCTGTGGTTCCTCTCCCACCAGTCCTCCATCCTCTGCTCTCTTTCTAGGTGGGTGATTACTAGAACGATGGGAACCTTCCTCTCGCAAAGGAATTCGTTGAAGAGCCGGTAGTTGCTCTGCATCGTAGCAGTGACTCTGCCGGGTAAAACGCAAAATAGAAGCAGATCAACGCCGCCTCGTCTATCCAATTCCTTGATGAGCCGATAGGCGTTTTCGACAGCTTCGAGGTACCCTGTGACTCCCAGTTGCGGTTCTTCGAGCCCGATAGTATCGAAAACCGTATATGAGTTGCCGCCGAAGCTGATGGTATGCTCTTTCCACTGCATTGTACAGCGTCGCCTGTCAAGAGATGTGGCTGCTATTTCTTTGCACGCCATGAGGTTGATAAGTGAGCTTTTGCCTGTTCTCGTCTCCCCAAAGAGTACGATAGTTTTATGCCTGTCCTCGCTTGTTAATATTGAAAAAATACATCTGGAGACTACACGCCTGCTAGGAGAGTAATCCAGTCCAATAATATCGGAGCTCATTGAAGTGGTGCGATGCTTGTTCCTACTTATCAATATGAGACGACTACAGTACTAAGAGCATCTGAACAATATGGGTACCTTACAGTCGCTTTAGGAGGGATGGTCTGAACAGTGCTGCAACGATCGAGGTTAGAAAAATGCGGCGCAAACGGCACCCGAAGACTGTACCTGTCAGCCATGTCAGAAAGGGTGGTCCGGATAGCGCTACATGGCGTTTGATAAATATGGTGCAAACGGCACATGAAAGAATACGCACCTTTCGGACATTCTAGGACGGATGGTCCGGATAGTGCTGGGTAGCATTTGAGATCAGAAAAATACGACGCAAACGTCATCTGAAGACTACAGACCTTTCAGCCATTTCAGGAGGGGTGGTCTTGATAGTGCTATGTAGGGTTTGAGGTTGGAAAAATACTGCGCAAACGTTATCTGAAAACTACATACCTGTCAACTGGCGTCTCAGGAAGGGTGGTCCGGATAGTGCTATGTAGTGTTTGAGGTTGGAAAGGTGCGGCGCAAACAGCATCAGAACAATACGTACCTTTCAGTCATTTCAGGACGGATGGTCTGAATAGTGCTAGGTATAGTTTGAAGTTAGAGAACTACGATGCAAACGGCATCTGAAGAGACTACAGACCTTTCAGCTGTTTCAGGAGGGATGGTCCGGATAGTGCTATGTAACGTCTGTGGTTAGTAAAAACGGCGCAAATGGTATCTGAAGTCTACGTACCTTTGAGCCATGTTAGGAGCAAGATTTCGAATCACAACTTTTGCTAAGTTCTCCCCCAGTCCACAACGCTTTGTGAGGACTCCAAGAACGTCTGCTTTGCTTGCTTGCCCGATCGAGGGGTCATTCACCTCCTCAACGACCCTCGCATGCAACCAATCCCCTCTATTCCAGTGCTGTGTTTGTCGGCTGATCAATTTGCCCACTTCTGTTCTGGACATTTTGTACTTCTCCCTGCATCTCTGATCCGAATTGTCTGCTGCAGTGATACAAGCATGGCCAGCATACTTGATCGCCTGGCGCTCGAACCATCCCTTGTTGCGCGCGTACCAATCATCCATGTGATCCTCTCCCTCCAGGTGAGTGGCGATGAGCGCGACTGGTACCTTCTCTTCAAAGAGAAACTCATATAGTAGCCTGTAGTTGGTAATGAACGTTGATGGTATTTTGTCCCCTTTGATGCAGTACAACAGCAGATAGACTCCTCCTTTCTCACGGAGCTCCTTGGCCAACTTGTGAGCATTGGTGATGGCGTAAAGGAATCCGCTAGGGTTCGTGCGGTAGTCGTCGAACCCAGCAGTATCATAGATACGATAAGGTACGTCGTCGATGGTGACACCATATGCGTCGTAATGCAATGTAGGACGACTGTTTTGGGATGACGAGGTCTCAGTGACCTGCCTACCTGCTAGAAGGTTGACGACAGAGCTTTTCCCGGCGCCACGTTCTCCAAAAATGATGATGTTTTTCGGTGTAATGTATTCAATAACTTCCGCAGCATCCGGACGACTCCTCGAATCCCAAGACCAGCATTTTTTAATTGATGTCCAATGATCGCCAAGGATATTGTCGGGACGCGCATGTTCGGCCTTATGCGACAGCGCGATGCAGATTTGAACTGAGTTCTTCCCCTTCCATGGTACATCCCCTGAGACGATCTGAGAGGAGGCAGATTAGAATAGAGCTGCAGAAAACACCGAGATCTCACAAAGAACATGACTCCACCAAAGGAAAAGATATCACTTTTGAAAGACGGTTTTTCAGGGTCACGCTCGATTCCAATGATTTCAGGCGCACGCCATCGAGAATCTAAGGCGCGGGTCGCGGTCGACGTGGACAATTGCAGCTCTGCGTCCCCTGCGATTGTTGCGAGACCAAAATCTGTGAGACGTGGATTCCCCGAGCCATCTATGAGCACATTTGCCTGAGGCTCGCGAATGAGTGTAACATCCACAGAGACAACTGTACATACAGGATGAAGGTCTCCGTGAACAACACTCTCTGAGTGAACTGAATAGCCATTAGTAACAAAGATAACAACTTGACAGAGATTGACAGACGATAATTGAGGCCATCAGCGACACCCATGACCTTGTAGCATAAAATTGATGAGCGCTTGGCAAATGTGACTGTTGTGAACAATGGACCTACCAATTCAACTTTAGCTGAAACAGTAAGGGTAACTTGCTTGGAGTACATATATAATGTCCCAGAGGGCATCCATTGGGAAATAAGAGCCGGAAATGGCGATTCGACCGTTGCGGTGCCAAGTAGCGGCACGATAGTCGCATGTTTCAATCTTATCCAAACCAGCAGTTCCCGACGCATTGCCTACATAGATTATGGAGCGAGGTGTGATCACAATCTAGTTAGATGACCAACTTTTTCAGTTTTCTCCATAGCTCTCCCGGGATCAATTTTGAACACCTTCACAGCTACCTGATGGATATTCGATGGTCAGCTCACGAGCGTTAAGTTAGTCAGACAGACCTCTATTGAGTCTTTGCTCGACTTGATGGTACGTCGATAAACCACGCCGAAGGTACCCGAATTACATGGAGATCCGAGCTTCAACGTCTCAGAAATTTGAGATGTGAAGTCACTGGGAGTATGACTTTCGCCGCAACATATAAATCGTCAAGGCAATGCTTATTGGAGAAGGCTCACTCTTCAGGCGCGGATTCCGTCATGGGTCACGGTAGGGCTACCTTTGTAGGAGGATGGTTTCAAGGAGTGAAGTGACTACGTTTACGATCCGATCTTGGCAAGGGACTGGTCACTGGTCGTGATTTGTAAGAAAGCCTGGCAGAACATGCTGCAGACCGAGAAGCGAATTTTATTGATCACATCGCCTCGAGGCATGGCTGGACCCGTAACTGAATGATATTGAATCAATGATTCCGTATTAGCTCTGTCGAAAATCGGCGGCATATACCGCACAATCAACCAAAACCTCGTCAATCTTAATACCGAGAAATTTATCTTCGCTGAGCCGACGGAAGTGGTAGATGCGCGTGATGCTAAGGAATTGGTGGTTGAAAATGGGAAGTAAAATCTGGTGTGTAACCCCCCGCACACCGACATATTCCCCACACCATCCTAACTATCCAACAGAACTGAGAAAACGGGTCCCTGTGTTGTGACAGCCAATCCCCGCGCTACACAACGAATTTCCTCCACATACCTTCCCTCCTGGAGGACGCGTACTCCTTGTCGATGAGCCCAGAACAGGCAAAATAACCATCCTCCACCTCCTCTCGCATCATGGGTCGTTGGTGTTGATACGGGAGACAAGTCAGTTGTGTGTCCAATCTGCGTTGGCTCTTTTATGGCACGTGGGGCGTTTGAATAGTCTTCCACAGATCAATCGATCACGGGCACCAGTTGCACTACCAGTACCACCATAACGAAGGAACCTCCGACAGGGCTCCTCAATTCGTGAAACACTTTATGTACTAAGAAGTTCTAAGAACCGTCCTTATAAACGTGTCACAAGTTATTTGAAATGCCAACACAGGTACCCAGCGGTGACATGATCTGTACATGTCGCGTATGAGCCGAGTCAACCTCGGGTTGAGTAGTAAGCACTATTATAATATTATATTACTGCTCGCCAACCGCAGTTCATGTCAAAAAGAATCAATTTGAGTTTGCTTTTGGCGCTGCCAGATCAAGGGTTCGGTCAACCTTCTAGGTAACTTCTGAAGCAGGAGGCGGACGCAAGGTTAGCACGTGCTGAACGACAGTGACCTATCGAGACCTCAAGGTCTATTGTGTCTGCCTGCTGACACCGAGCAACACAACCTTTGGCGCGTCATGCGGTGGTGCGAGGCATATGACTCTCGGGGCGGTCCGACCGGCTACTGTGGATCACTGGAGGTTATGCGGTCATGAATTCAGACCTCTCTAGGAAGATGATCGATTTCATGTCATAACGAGCGCTGCACAACGTTGCTTGCACGTTGCAACTGCCAAAGTTGGGTTCTGGGTTCAACGAAAAGGGTAGTCAGTATCCAACCTCGTGTTCGCTTTGCAGGTCGTAACCTTCGTTGTGCACTGTGTCGTGCCTGCAGTGGCATAAGTATCAGAATCCGTTGAATCATCGTTCTCATAAAAGATCATCCACCCAGCCAGAAAAAAAAAACAAATTTGCTATAATCGTGAGCTCGCCGTCGTGCCCTTTTTTGCTAGAAACCCAGTACTGAAGAGCTATCGTGCTAGGTCTATTACCAATGTCCAGTACCAAAAATATTGTCATTTTTGGAGAGAGTGGCGTCGGGAAAAGCTCCATCATCAACCTCCTCGCAGGGCGCCAGGTTGCTAGGACCTCTCCGGATACCAAACATTGTACATTGCGCTATGAAGCGTATAATCTCACCATCAACAACATGTCGTATCGCATCTATGATACTGCTGGGGTCGACGGCAATCGCATGGACCCTAGCGGATTTCTCGACGCCGTCGCCAATGCTGACAAGTTGATGAAGGAGCTGAGAGATAACGGAGGAGTCCATCTGCTGTTGTACTGCATCAAGGCAGGCAGGATACCACCAACGTTCGTCACCAACTACAGGCTATTCTATGAATTTTTCTTCGAGGAGAAGACACCAGTTGCGCTCATCGTTACTCATCTGGAGAGGGAGGATCCAATGGATCATTGGTACACGCGAAACAAGGGATCGTTCGACCGCCATGCAGTCAAGTGTGTTGATCATGCTTGTATCACTGCGGCGGCCAACCTGGACCCAAAATACAAGGAGAAGTACGAAACATCCAGAACCGAAGTGAGTGACTTGATCACACGGCATAAGGATACGGTGGTGGACTGGAATGGAGGAGATGGGTGGCTTGCCAGGTTCATTGGAAAGTTGAAGGACCTCTTAACGGGACGTCCAAGCAAGTCAGACGTTCTTGGGGTCCTCACGAAGCGCTGCGGGATGGAGAATAGCCTAGCGAAAGACGTGATCCAAAAACTTAATAATTGACGGGAATTTCGCTTACAGTAGCTGGACACAGGGGCTGTTTCATTATAACAATGTAATACGACTGGTAGGCGGGACTAAAATATTCGGCTCTGCTATTCTTCCTACGACGTGAGACATGGAGATTCAACATGGAGCGCACTCACCTACAGCAGTTCCTGTGCGTGTTGCCCAGTTGTAACTCAAAACCCCCGTACTGACTACCTCATGTTCGCGACTCTGCATGCGAGTTTGTAAGGTAGCATGCTTAATGCATACCCTGAATATACACAGCATGTATCCCAGTTACGCCTCCGCCCGTAGCAGCACGGCTGACGCGTGCCAAAGTATCAAACCAGGGCACGGAAAAGTCGTGGCAGAAAGCTTCTGTATCATATAAAAGTGCAAAGCATCAGCCGTGACAGACCCTAGCTAGTAAAAGTCACGTCAATTCTGACCGTCCAAAGGAACAATTCGCTTCACCTCAACTACTTCCCAAAACTCGCCAGCTAGCCATTATACACATCACGATGGCGAAGAAGAAAAGCGTCATTCCCGCTAAAAACATCGTTATATTCGGCGCAATGGGCGCTGGAAAGAGTTCCCTCATAAACCTCATTGCAGACCAAAATATCGCTGAAACTGGCTCCGACCTCAAGCGCTGCACTCTCACATGGACAAAATATGTGTTACCCAGGCTCTTTGATGATGGGATGCAACACAATATCTTCGACACAATGGGCATCGAGAACCCGGAAATCGAGCCATATGAGTATCACCGATCCATCCAGAATGCCAGCCTCCTTCTTCGCGAACTTGATGCATGCGGCGGCACCAGTTTGTTGGTATATTGCGTTAAAAAAGGCCGTGACAGTGGCGCATTGCGGAGCAACTACCAGTTATTCCGCGAAGTGTTATATCAGCGACGAGTCCCCATAGTCATGGTAGTGACGTGCCTCGAGGACGAGGACGTCATGGAGGAATGGTGGACGCGAAACCATGCATCGTTAGAGGCATCCCAAATAATCGTGCAAGGACATGCATGCGTAACGACACTGAAGGATGAAGGTGCGAATTACAAAACATCGAGGGAAGCCGTGCATGAGCTGATCCGACAGCATGCGGCCGTTACGCCAGTGTCTGGGGGATGGAAGCGGGAGGGGATAGCCAGCGCGTTCAAGCGACGGTTCTGGCGTCCTGATCCGGAGGATAAGAGGTTGCAGGATAGAATCCAGACGGACCTCGAGGGTCAATGTGGCATGAAGACAGAGTTGGCTTCGAAGGTCGCAAAAACACTCACGTACACGTAGCCCAACGGACTTGTTGCTGCGGTAACGATTGATCGCTATACATATAACGTACTATGTAGTAGCTATACTAGTGCGTACTGGGAGCGTTGGGTTTGTAGATAAGCATGGTATCGGTTGCGGAGTCAGCGGTTCTGGCTGTTTGTCGAGAAAATCTGTGCAGCGCTTATCTAATAAGCACGGTGACGAGTCACTGGTTGGCAACTTGAAGTTGTACTACTGCAGGCAGCTGGTGCTGATCCTATATCATTTCATCACAAAAGTTTCCGCCAAATACATGCTCGTAATTAAATATGCCTCTGACGATACATATCAAATGCAATCGATGCCTAAGTCTTCAGCAATGATCATTGCAGCCCGCTCTCCGATAAGAAGTGCCGTCGAATACGTGTTCTGTGTATCTCGTCAGACCACACATCAACAATCCCCTGATCGGTACCCACCGTGCCAACGTTCAAAGGCGAAATGGACATATCTGCGACCTTCAGGTTCGACACGCCGTATACATTTAGCCGAGCGTCGACGACTCCTTGATCTGCCTCCGATTTCATGGCACAAGTCCCAAGCTACAAATACAAAGATCATGTATGAAATCATGAAAGTTCAGCTGCACACACCGAGTGCCATGCCGTTTGGACTGACGTTCGATTCAGTATCTTACCGTGACAATGGAGATGGCAAGTTAGGACTTACCAATGTCACGGTGGAATTTATTGATTGCCTCGTCATCTTCAGCAGTGTAAACGATGTCAGGCGCATCCAAATCCACTGGCCCGGAAGCTTCTCTGCAGGCTGCAGCGCTTCCCTCTGGGAAATCAGGATGGCCAGCAGCGACTTCACCTCGGTAAGATGCCATGCGTCGAAAAATTTCGCGCGTCTTTTTGTATCCGAAGTCAAGAGGAACAATATCGGATGGGCTGTGTGGAATGTCGTGGTCATGCAAAGTGCCCTAAAATGATGTGTCCGCTCACTCATCTAGAAAGCCTGTAGTAAAGTCCATTCCTTCTTTGCCGTTCTCTGTAATGTTGATATGAACGCTTCCAACAGACAAGGGGTAAAGCTATTGAAGAGATTCAGCAAAAACCACGAGGTAGATGGAGAATAGTACTGTAAAATAACTAGCACTCATGTAGCTGCGAGGATGAAGGATACTCGAGAGCGGCCTCGAGAGCGGTGGAACATATCTGGCTGTCATGAGCATTCCCATATTAGCAAAGCCAAGCAATATGCACGCACCGCGCAAAAGGAGCAAATATTGCAACAGCCTTGTCTGGGCGGTCCTGGAAGAACTCCTTCCAGCGTGGTTGAAAAACTGGATCCATGGCTTTCAATTCCTCGTCAT